>JBBPBX010071910.1:0-18197 GCA_038048925.1 Garcialebias charrua
ACACACACACATACATACATACATACATACATACAGACAGACAGACAGACAGACAGACAGACAGACAGACAGACAGACAGACTCTAAACCGCTAATTCTAAAATAAAACACCATCAGACAAGAAGCAAGTTTTAAGTTGTTTGTATTGTACTATAGACTTAGGAAGGTATTTATAATAATATTATTTGTAATAATAATCATTTTCTTTGAGTATAACCAATAGACAGGAAGGTATTTATAATAATATTGTTTGTAATAATAATCATTTTCTTTGAGTATAACCAATAGACAGGAAGGTATTTATAATAATATTGTTTGTAATAATAATCATTTTCTTTGAGTATAACCAATAGACAGGAAGGTATTTATAATAATATTGTTAGTAATAATCATTTTCTTTGAGTATAACCAATAGACAGGAAGGTATTTATAATAATATTGTTTGTAATAATAATCATTTTCTTTGAGTATAACCAATAGACAGGAAGGTATTTATAATAATATTGTTTGTAATAATAATCATTTTCTTTGAGTATAACCAATAGACAAAAAATACACACAACAAAACAGACCCTGATTACACCCAAGAGTTCTTTTTTTTCTATTTTAAATCAGTTCTTGAATCCCGGATGATTAAAGGTCCATCAATCAATAATCTGGTAGTTTGTAGTTCATGATCCAGGGTAATAGGTCCAGAAAAAAACAAATAGTTTGGTGCAATTTAAGTCCTACCGCACAGCTGTGGTGGTCCGGTAGCAATGCCATCCTGGGTGGGAACAGGGGTTGAAAAAAACCCTGACCTAAACAAGGTCATAAACAAAACAAAAATTAGCATTACTTTATACACAGGACTAAACTGTTATCAAAATTTCTATAGGCAGTCAACAGATTTAATGAAAAGTAAATAAAATGATCCTAAAAGGATGAAATTACAAAAATCAAAGGATTTATTTAATACTTTACGTACATATATTCTATTCGGCCAGGAAATGAGAATGATCTAAAAAAGCTAAGTCTGGTCCTCTGGACATTCAAAAAAACAAAACAAAACAAAGCAGTGACTTTATAGCACAAGGTTTTTCTGAGCTTAACCGGTTCAAATGGTCAAATCTGTTGGATTTAAAAAAATATTTCGCATTTGCCCTCTTCAAAATGGCGGCCGCAAATGGCAAAATATTTTTTTTAAACCAGCAGATTTGACCATTTGAACCGGTTAAGCTCAGAAAAACCTTGTGCTGTAAAGTCAGCTAAGAAGTATATTTTTCTCAGCAAAGAAATAATTGTTTTTACCGTGTTTTCATGGAAAGTCCTTATCTTCTGTGGCTGTCGCGGCCGCCATTTTGAAGAGGGCAAATGCGAAATACTTTTTAAAATCCAGACGCGTCGCGTAGGCCGCTGAGAAACATCCACAAGTTCACCCTCCATGTTAAAAACTCTTCGTCTGACTCTTCAAAAACAAGCAATAAGGCTGCAGAGTAACACACTGGCTGCTAACTGCTATAGAGAGAGCACACACCAAGAGACTGAGGGGGACGCTTTTTAGTGACGGACCACATCCGGCGCTGTCGTCCGAGCTCGTAAATACGTTATTTCGTTTTTACTGATAGATAATTAGTTATTAGCGGTATTGCATTGTAAATAAAAATAGCACAAAACCGCTTATGAATTATAAAAGTTAGTCAATCCACAAAAACGCTGACAAAAAGTTTAGGTCCACTGTAAGCGGATTAGCTCTTTAGCGCTCCCTAGCGGTCTGCGCCCACCACTGTCCACCAGCGACTACACACAATGACCCCCGGGAGGCCAACAGCGACAAACCCACAGGCCCCCACCGGAGCCCGCTGCAAGATCCCGCTGCACTGACGTAGCCCCAGGCCCGGACACTGAGGCCCGGGCACCGGGGACGCCCACCCCTCAGGCCCAGACCCGATAGGACCAGAGGACCCGAGCCCCACCAGGTAGCCACCAGGTCGAGCCGACACACGCCCAAGGGCCCAACCCCTGAAAGTGACAACAAGGGCCTCCAGCACGCCCGCAGGCAAAAGGACACCCACCCGGGGGCCACGTGGTAGGAGCGCGACACCAAGTAGCCTCAGATGTAACAGAGAGGGGGCAGTCCAAATCCCAGCCTGACAATTAGACATTCATACACAGACACACTCACTCAGACCCACCCTCATCCTCACTCACACAAAGACAAACAATAACGACACGTTCCATTCATAATCCTGATGCACCCTCTATACCCCCTAGGTCCAAGACATGTACCTGCCCCCTACATGGGGCAGCCCACACCCAAGCCCAGGAGGTAGGCCCATTCATTCTGGGGTGGAGAGCAGCCGACATCCAAGATTCGGCCCAACCCTCGCCCTGCCGACAGCACAGGACACCCGAGCCCAAGCAACCCCAGGGAGAGCGCAATGCCAGCCCCGCCCACGGCGAACCCCCAGGCCCCGAACCCCCATAGTCCAGGACAACCCCCGACGGCCCACCCCCAGAATGTCCGCCAGGCAACCAGGGGGGTAAGAGAAAAATAAATAAATAAATAAATATATATATATATATATATATATATATATATATATATATATATATATATATATATATATATATATATATATATATATACAGGGAACCCCCGACCTACGAACGAGTTTGGGACCTAAGAACCGTTCGCAGCTCGATCCGTTCGTAGGTAGGGGGTGAAAATTATATTTAAAAAAAAAATTATTCATTCATTCATTCATTCAACCTTTATTTATCATGCTAACGGAGCGCGCGCACACATTTAAGCATGTACAGTAGTGTACTGTAATGTTAAACATTGCTATTCACATTTACAGAATAAATAAAAATATATTTTCTTACTTTGAGATGGTCAAAGCCGACATAGGTTGCCATGCGTTGATTGTTTTCGGGCCAAGCAGCGCGGGGGCCGGCAAGCCACCGCAGCTGCTCCAGACCTGTGTTAGCTAGCTGGCTAGCTTCTGCTAGCCAAGCCATGAGCTAGTGTTGGAGCGGCGGCGCGATCAATCTGCAGCTGCTGCTCCAGCCGCTGCTCCAGCCTGAGACGTCCACAGAGCTATTCCAGCTAGTAATTAATCCATATGATGCGATCCTGGTCACCAGTGTTCAAAAGGCCGGCTCCCGTGTTAGCTCCAGTGTTAGCTCTGGAGCTAGCCAGGCCGGAGGTGTAGCCAGGCCGGCCGGAGGTGTTCGCACGGCGGCCTGGCACGATCGGCGATAAATCCGCTGCTGCCTGAGACATCCACAAAGTTCACAGAGACGTTTCCAGCTAGTAATTAATCCATATGAAGCCATCCTGGTCACCAGTCTTCGTCCGGCTCTCGGCAGCTAACCTAAGATGGCGTCCGGTGTTCTACATTAATTTGTGACCGGAGACCCCAGTGACTGAACCTAAAATAGCGTCCGGTGTTCTACATTAATTTGTGACCGTGTAAACTGAAGACCTACTTCCTGTTGCCCAAGATTGCTCAAAAATTGCTCAAAAATGATCAGAAATGATCTTTTTTATCATAATTATTATTTATAAAGCCTTTAAAACAACCAGAGCTGCAACAAAGTGATGTACACATGAAATTAAGAACATTTAAACACAAAAAAAAAAAAAAAAAAATTTTTTTTTTTTTTTAATACAGTAATTTCATATTTTTATTAAATATGATATGTTCGTAGGTCCCGTGGTTCGCAGGTCGATGGGGTCGTAGGTCGGGGGTTACCTGTATATATATATATATATATATATATATATATATATATATATATATATATATATAAATACATAAATAAAATTGAAATGAACAAATCTAGACCCCGACATACACACCCCCGTCCCCAAATGTGCTGTTGGTGTGGGTTGTTGTAAAGAGCATTTAAAAAGGGAAGAGAAGGAGTAAAGGTTGGCATTATGCCAGTTTCCACTCCAACTCTAACACAGGCCCTTATTGTCTAAATGTATAATTGTGAGTGAGCATAGGCACGGGGGGCAAGAGTGATGTCATCCCGCCACCCATAACCATAGTGCTCACCCCAATTCCTATATGTGAATTTTATGAGGATGTTTATGAGTGAATGTCTAAAGTGTATAATAAAATTGAGTCCCAGGTGATTCTGAACAACAGAGATGTAAAAATGTTGCAGCACACCCGAGTCTCAAAATCCCTACATGTATTAATTTGAGATGAGGAGGGCGGAGGTACGTGGTGAGGGATGGGGAGAAAATATCTGCAGGAACAATGCTCCCGCAGCGAGTCAGCTCCCCCGCTGACCCTAGATACCCCCCAGTTCGCCAAGGTCCACCCCAGGAGCGAGGCAAAGAAAACACCTCTCCGGCCGCCAGGCCATTGAGCCAAAGACCAGAGAGGGACACGGCCCCAAGGGCCGCCAACAGCACAACCAACAGCCCACATCCACCAGGGCCGCCCAGACCCCTACGAACCGCAGTCAACCCGCCGCCCAAGAGGACACAAAATCCCACATGGACGACACGGCCAAGAGCGCCCGCCCAACCACCGACAGAGCCAGGAAGCACCGAGATCGGGCCCCAACCAGGGCCCGCACACCGGCCATGCATAGTCCCAGACCACCTTCAAGGACATCCACTTAGTCCCCACCCCAGAAGAAATACTACACCCACCCTTCATACTAACAACTTTCAGAACACATAACACACTAGACACCCAGGCTGGGTTGACCTGCCCCCTCCCATTGGCCATCAGTCACACTCCCAGACACCCAACCCCCCAGCACATGAACCCCCAGCCCACCAGCGAGCCGAGGGCCCCCGGCCAGGGCCGGGCACCAGAGCGTGAGCCAGCCCATAGCCCGGCGACCCGCCTGCCAGAGCCCAAGACCCCCGACCCCCACCAGGCCCAAGCCCGGGGACGACACGCCCCCAGAATCCCAAGCTCCCGGCGCCCACCCCGAAACCACCCCAGCACAGCCGGGTCACCGACCGGCGACCCATGACCGCCGCCACCGACCACCCGAGGGCCCGCATGCCGCCCCCAGCAGACATCCCCCAGAACCCCCCGGTCTTCCCCAGGTTGAAGGCAGGGTCCTCCCCGCCCAAGCAGCCCCAACCTCCCGGCGTCCCATACCCCAACCTCCCACCACACCAGCCCCAATGCCCCACAAGGCCAGATCCCAGACCCCCCACCCTCACTACGTAACGGAGCCGATCAAAGAATGCCAAATAGATTGATCCGATGTGTCGGCAGATGCTGTTTCAAGACTAATATTCATTCAACCTTTATTTAGTCAGGTAAATCTTATTGAGCCTCGAGGGCTCATTTACGAAAGCAACCTGCTACAAACTAAAGAATGATGAACAGCAATGATACAATTCCATTAAACAATAAACAAAAGAAAAAGAAAAGTAGCAAAAACTAGCAAAAACATTATAAGGTAGATGTACAAAATCAAAGACAGGAACATATCTGCATTGGTTTCTGCCAGCATTCCAACAGACTCTTAAAACCATTTAAAGAGGTCAGGGCCGAGAGCTTCAGATCTTTTTGTAAGATATTCCAGGAAGCAGGAGCAGAGTAGGAGAAGGCCCTTTTTCCAAGTTCAGTCCTCACTGACGGAACACTGCAGGTGATCATGTCCTGAGAGCGCACACTGTAGCTGCACTCACGCAAAGACATGTAGGAGGAGATGTATGAGGGCAGCAGACCAAGAAGTGATTTAAAGATGAAAATGTACCAGTGGAAGAGTCTGCGTGAGGTTAATGATGTCCAATTAACCAGTGAATACAGGGTGCAGTGGTGGGTACGATAATCACAGCTAGTTATGGTAAATAAAATGGTAAATGGAGCTTATTTATATAGCGCTTTCCAGCCCCCTGTGAGGAGCCCCAAAGCGCTTTGCAATACCAGCCATCCACCCTTTCATTCAGACATTCATACACCGGTAGTGGTAGCCTGCCTTGCAAGGCGCCATCCAGACCTACCGGGAGCAACTCGGGGTTAAGTGTCTTGCCCAGGGACACAACGACACATGGTGGATGGATGTGGGATTCGAACCTCCAACCTTCCGATCAGGGTTCGACTGCCATTACCACTACACCACGGCCGCCCCAGTTATGAATCTCAGTGCACCATGATAGACAACATCCAACATCCACAGGGTGCTTGTAAGAGCATTCATGTAGAGAATGTCACCGTAATCAAACGGAGGGCAGGAAAGTCACAGATACAAGGCTTTCCTAGCATTCAGTTTTAGACATGATTTATTTCTGAAAAAGAAACTCAGTTTAACTTTCAGTTTCTTCACTAGGTTTTCCACGTGGAGTTTAAAAGAGAGATGCGAATCGACCAGGATACCCAGATATTTATAGGAATCAACAAACTCAATAGGGACACCATTTGAGGATAAAATCAGAGGAAGATCTGCTGGGACCGACTTCCTACTTGAAAAAAACATCCCTTTTGATTTATCAGCATTTAGGACAAGTTTGAGAAGGAACAAATCTGACTGAATTATGTCAAAAGCGGATTGCAGTAACTGAAAAGCCTTTGCTACTGTTTTAGCTCTGCAATAAACAACTGTATCATCAGCATAGAAATGTAAGGATGTATCAGGGATGCTCTGACCTACATTAGCTATGTAGATTGTAAAGAGGGTTGGTCCTAAAACTGAGCCTTGTGGTACACCATTTTTAACTGTTAAATAGCTGGAAGAAGTACCATTATGTTGAACACATTGCCTCCGATTGGAAAGATAATTGGAAAACCAACCGATGGTGTGATCAAAGAAACCGATTTCTGAGAGCTTATGACACAAGATGTTATGATCCACTGTGTCAAAAGCTTTAGACAGGTCTAAGAAAAGTGCAGCACAATAATCCTTAGCATCCAATACTTCAACAACGTCATTAAGAACCTTCAGAAAAGCAGTTGTTGTGCTGTGTTTTTTCCTGAAACCATATTGATGGAGAGGTAAGATGTTAAATGAGTCCAGATAATTTAATTTAGAAAATATGATCTAACAGAAGATTTTTATACTGATTAATGCTAAGATTATTTTTTATTTTTCCAATTTAGGAGTATGGTTTTCTTTGCGATGCATAAGGCAGTGAAAAGCATACAGGATGTATTTTTTTCTAGTATAATATCTTCAAAGATACCCAATAAGCAAACAGATGGAGAGAGTGGGATATTACATTTCAAACAATTAGACAAGTCTTCACATACCTGTTCCCCATACCTCTGACCGGTGGACAGAACCAGAGTGCATGAATATAATCATCAGGTATACAGTATTACTTGTGCACTGTGAGCAATTGTTGAATGATGTAAATCCCATCTTAAACATTCGCTGACCTGTATAGTGTACTCTATAGAGAACTTTATACTGTATTAATTGTAAATTAGATATTCTAGTCATTTTAAATGTTTTTAAACATATTTGAGACCAGGTGTTTTGGTCAAAGTTGACTGATAAATCTGTCTCCCATTTTGCAACAGGAAGTGTTATGGAGTAATCGATTCTAGACAATTTATTGTATATTTTAGATAGTGCTGGACAATAATTCAATAACGATAAATATCGCGATATACTTTTATTCAATAACGATGATATGAAGTTTAAGCATATTTTCGATATTTCGATAGGATTTTACAACGTTTCACTGACGTTTTTCTGTTTCTGTTCGGGTTGGAGCGGCTGCTTCAACAACCCGCCCGGACAGAAAAAGCTGTGACACAAAACGTGCGTGGTGACGTCGTTGTTACGCAGCGCTCACTCCAGCAGCAGGCGTTAGCGGTAGCAGGCTAAAAGCTAAGCTAGTCTCCAAAGCGCGTTAAGTTTTCGCTTCAAAACGAGTCAAACGAGTGCTCATGACCGTCAGAATGTGACTGAACAAAGTTTCACAAGCGAAGAGAAAGCAGACGACATCACTGATGAGAGGAAAGACTAATTCGTCGGTGTGGACGTAGTTCGGTTTTGTTAAACTGCAGGTCTCATCTGCAGCGAGTCTTACTCGGTTTCTTTATTTTGCAAAACGTGACAAAGTCGTTCTAACTAGCGGTGGAAACATCTAACTTGTTTAATCTGAAGAGTTTCCACTCGATAGAATATGATGAGAGTCAGAAGATGAAGAACAATAAAGTTTGAGCCAACGTTTCCCTGAAACTACGACGTAAACAAACAGCCCCAGCAGCGCTGCATGTTTTTTAAATTCAAAATAAAACAAATTCATCAGAAGAAAAAAACACTGAATGAAAATGTGCAGAAAGACGAAAATAGTGTTATAATATCTGCCCCTTGTTTAAAAAATACAAAATAACTACAAACAACAACCTTCACTTCACCTGCACCACACCTTCCCAACAACTTTGATTTAATCATATTTTAAAACATATAAATAGTTTTAGAAATGTTTATGGTGATATCAAGTCAACACAATCCTGTTTCCTGATTTACAACTCAGCTCCTTCAAACTAGTCCTAAATGGAGGTTTTACAAACATTTACATTCCCTTCAGGGTTTAATAACTTTAAACAAATTTTAATTGAATATTTGGGGGGTAATTTTTTTTTAGTTTTATACATGACTTGTAAAATACTATGTTCAACCAAATCATAAAATTTTAATAATTTAAACTGATGAAATATTTGTTGGGTGACCATAGCACTTCCTACTAATAATTCTTATAGCTCTTTTTTATAAAATAAAAACAGGGTTTGTAATAGTTTTACATGCTTTTCCCCAAACTTCAATACAACAGATTAAATATGGAACAATCATTACATTATACAATATATTCAAAACTTTGTCATTCAAAAACTATTTTACTTTATACAGTAATGCAATTGATTTTGTTATTTTTATTCTTAAGTAATTTCCATGAGATTTCTATGTCAGCTTCTTATAAATAACAACACCCAAAAGTTTTATTTAATTAACTATGAATTTCAATGCTGTAAATTTTAAAGATGTTTAAAGTTAAAACTATTAATATTGACACAGTTGAGAATTTTATGGCAAGAAAGTTCATGCTCAATAATCCAGGTACCAAATCCAATAATTCTCAGTCGGGTCATCTGGACAGTTTCTTTTTTATAGAAATTGGATGGAGGATGGAGGGTGAAATGTTTCTATAAAAAATAAACTGTCCAGATGACCCGACTGAGAATTATTGGGTTGAGAAGTTTATGTTTATATGACGGTGATTTCCATCTTTTTGGAGGCTAAATACAAATACAAGGTGAACATTAATTTATTTGTATAGTTTATAGTTTTTTTTTAGGCTTTTATATTGTTTATATCGATATCGAATTATATCGTTATCGACCGAAATTAAGAACTGTATCGTGATAAAAATTTTGGCCATATCGTCCAGCCCTAATTTTAGATAACAATTTGGGTTGTTTAAGATTAATGAATTCTGACACGCATATTGGTGTCTCTAACAATTCTCTATTAAGCTTAAATTTCTTTTTTACAATAGACTTAATTTGTTGATATTCTAAGAAGTATTTATTGTCAATGCCATTAGGGCTGTGCGATATGACGATATATATCGTGGGGACGATAGAAACGTGTCTATCGTGCTACTTTCCTTCTATCGTCTCTATCGTGATAAATAAGAATAAAAAAATAACTGTCGCAAAGAAGCTTCATATTGTGGTTTAGCGAGATGACGGCGCTGGTTTATGTTTGACACACGCGCGGGTTTGCGACACATGGTTTACGTTGTTAAACTCGAGAGCAACAGAGCCGCAGGCGCCTGAAGCCGGTGTCTCAACAAGGAGAAAATGGCTGCACAGGCAGTCCAAGAAGAATAACGAGGGAGAAGCTCACCTTGTTAGCTTCCATTATTTCGCTCCGCTAAAACTCAGAGACAAAATGGGTCCAGAGGACACGAACCCAGAGTCCAACCGAGTCCGAACTCGGGTCCAGTTAGCCAATACAAAACAGACCAGAGACACAACAGAACCGCAATCAAACGCAACGTTTTCTCTTTTCTGTTTCTTGCTTTGTTTACTCCAACTTCAGAGCAGATTTCTTCTTTGTGAGTTTCATTAGCAGCTGTTATTTTACCGCCACCTGCAGGAATAATTTGGACCAAAGTAGAAAAGGAGTTGTTTGTTTGTTAGTTTATTCATTTTATAATATGAAATACAACAATTAACGTATTCATAATGGAAAAAAAATAAAAAATGAAATGAAAGGTAGCAGATGAAGAATAAATCTTATTAAATCTGCTCCTTATTCATCTAATAACAGTTCAAACAATATTTTCTATAATAACAAAATAAGTAAATAACTCAGTCAATTTTCAATTCACATATATCACACATTAAATTAGATTCATTTATATTTTTTTAGCAATTCATTTTTTACCAGTTTCTTAAATACAAGGAATGATTTGGCTTCCTTAACATTTGTCATTTGTCATTAAGTCATTCCATAATCGTACTCCTTGAATTAAGGTAGATCTTAGGTAGATCTAGTTTCTACTTTGGTCCAAATTTCCTTGTTCTTTTTGTTCACATTCTTATAATTGTAACTATCTGTAGTAAAATAATAAAATAAAAAAACTTTGGTCCAAATTTTTCCTGTACACACACACACACATCGTGTTGTATATATTGTGATATATATCGTTATCGTGATATAAAAAAGTCCATATCGTGATATATGATTTTTTCCATATCGCCCAGCCCTAAATGCCATATTGTATTATTAATTCATTAAATGAAATAAAGTCTACACCATCAAATATGTGTTCCAGACGTTCAATTCCCTTAAGTCTCCAACCTGAGAAATTTAACATATTATTTTCTTTCTGTATGTCAGGATTGTTCCAGATGGGTGTTTGTCTGCATGGGAGTAGTGAAGACTTTGTCATTTTCAGATACTCCCACCATGCTGTCAGAGATGAGCTAATACTGATACTTTTAAAGCAGACATGTTTTTTTATATTAATACTAATAAATGGCAGATCTGAAACCCTAATATTATTACATAAAGTTTGCTCTATATCTAACCAAGTAACATCTAGTGCATTTGGATTTAGCCACTTTGAAATATATTCTAACCTATTTGCTAAATAGTAGTGATAAAAGTTTGGAAGTTCTAATCCTTCGGTTTCTTTAGATTTCTGTACTGTTTTTAAGCTAATACGTGGAGTTTTGTTTTTCCAAAGCAATTTAGATATGAAAGAATCCAAGGACTTAAACCATTCATTTGAAGGTTTATTTGGAATCATTGAAAATAAATAATTTATTCTCTGCAAGACCATCATCTTTACTGAGGCAACTCTTCCCATAAGTGAAATTGGTAGAGATTTCCATCTAGTAAGATCGTCTTCAATTTTCTTTAAAAGTGGTATATGATTTAATTGTATTAAGTCTTCTAATCCAGTGTTTTTCAACCAGTGTGCCGCGGAACAGCAGTGTGCCGCGAGAGATTGTCTGGTGTGCCGTGTAAAATTAGTAAATTATGAAATTTTTATTAACTGGTGTAATTTCCTTACCGCGCGATAGGTGGCAGTATGGAGCATAGCGGCGCACATTAAAACAAGAGAAGTAGCGGCGCATGAACGTGACGTGTAGCAGTGAGCAAAACAAACATTGAGGACCTTCTCAAACAAACAGGCAGCGATGGAAAACTTTTTCAAAAGAAAAAATACTAAATCCGGTCTGGTCCCTGGACAAAATTCGGACCCAGATGAAGGCCCAAGTGGAAATCAGAAGAAGCAGAAACCGTGAACGTGAGACTGTACAGCGAGGCTTACATCTCTTTGAGTCATCAGTTCAGGTATGCTATGACTTTGTTAGGGACCCATATAGCTCAGCAGTTGTTGGTAGGAACATGACTTTACAGGAGCAGGAAGAACTAACTGAACTGGGACAAAATCGTGGTTTAAAGCTGAGCTTTGCTGATCTTCCTTTAGAAAGTTTTTGGTTGACTGCTGCCAATGAGTTCCCCTTTCTGGCAAACAAAGCTATTTTGACATTGCTCCCATTTTCCACAACATATCTGTGTGAAGTGAGCTTCTCCAGCCTAACTGCCATAAAAACTAAAAACAGAGAGAGACTGAGAGCTGTTGAGGAAGAGCTTCGTGTGTGTCTTTCTTCAATTCCTGCCAGAATATCAGCTTTGTGTTCATCCAAACAGGCACAGGTTTCACACTAAGTGAGTAAAATGTAGAGAGAATGGTAGCACTGTTCAGGTGTATTTGAAGGCATATTAAGTACAATTTCATCCTCTTTAATTTTAAGACCATATTGTTGTGGCATTGTTCAGGTGTATTTGAAGGCATGTTAAGTACAATTTCATCCTCTTTAATTTTAAGACCATATTGTTGTGGCATTGTTCAGGTGTATTTGAAGGCATGTTAAGTGCAATTTCATCCTCTTTAATTTTAAGACCATATTGTTGTGGCATTGTTCAGGTGTATTTGAAGGCATGTTAAGTGCAATTTCATCCTCTTTAATTTTAAGACCATATTGTTGTGGCATGTTCAGGTGTATTTGAAGGCATGTTAAGTACAATTTCATCCTCTTTAATTTTAAGACCATATTGTTGTGGCATTGTTCAGGTGTATTTGAAGGCATGTTAAGTACAATTTCATCCTCTTTAATTTTAAGACCATATTGTTGTGGCATTGTTCAGGTGTATTTGAAGGCATGTTAAGTGCAATTTCATCCTCTTTAATTTTAAGACCATATTGTTGTGGCATTGTTCAGGTGTATTTGAAGGCATGTTAAGTACAATTTCATCCTCTTTAATTTTAAGACCATATTGTTGTGGCATTGTTCAGGTGTATTTGAAGGCATGTTAAGTACAATTTCATCCTCTTTAATTTTAAGACCATATTGTTGTGGCACTGTTCAGGTGTATTTGAAGGCATGTTAAGTACAATTTCATCCTCTTTAATTTTAAGACCATATTGTTGTGGCACTGTTCAGGTGTATTTGAAGGCATGTTAAGTACAATTTCATCCTCTTTAATTTTAAGACCATATTGTTGTGGCACTGTTCAGGTGTATTTGAAGGCATGTTAAGTGCAATTTCATCCTCTTTAATTTTAAGACCATATTGTTGTGGCATTGTTCAGGTGTATTTGAAGGCATGTTAAGTGCAATTTCATCCTCTTTAATTTTAAGACCATATTGTTGTGGCACTGTTCAGGTGTATTTGAAGGCATGTTAAGTGCAATTTCATCCTCTTTAATTTTAAGACCACAATTTGTGGCACTGTTCAGGTTTATTTCAAGGCATGTTAAGTGCAATTTCATGTTAAGTGCAATTTGAAATAAGAAATATAAAACATGATAAAAATACATTTTTGTGTTTATTTCATTCCTATTCAAGACACTTTGATAAGAATGACTATATATTTAATATAGGCGGATACAGTGTATCTATGTTTACAATTTTGGTTGGTGGTGTGCCTCGGGATTTTTTCAATGAAAACACTGTGCCTTGGCTCAAAAAAGGTTGAAAAACACTGTTCTAATCTATGAGAAATCTTAATACCCAAGTATGTAATATTACCTGATTGTAGTTTTTCATTTAAAGAAGTATTAAACACAATTTAATTAACAACTGCCCCTTAACAACTGCCCCTTAACAACTCTGCTATCCCCCTCCCCTCAGGTCAAGAGTCTCGGTGTCATCCTTGACACCACTCTCTCCTTCACTTCACACATCAACAATATTACTCGGTCTGCCTATTTCCACCTCCGTAATATTAACCGTCTCCATCCTTCTCTCACACCCCGCTCCACAGCCATCCTGGTGCACAGTCTTGTGACTTCCCGTATCGATTACTGCAACTCCCTTCTCTACGGCCTCCCCAACAAATCTCTCCACAAGTTACAGATGGTCCAGAACTCAGCTGCCCGTGTCATCACTCAAACCTCCTACTATAACCACATCACTCCTGTCCTGCAGCAGCTCCACTGGCTCCCGGTTAAATCACGCATCATCTTCAAAATTCTACTCCTCACGTTCAAAGCTATCCACAACCTTGCCCCTCCTTATCTATCTGACCTCCTCCAAATCCCCATCCCATCACGCTCTCTCAGATCCTCCTCTTCGCTACATCTCCATGTACCCTCTGCCCGCCTCTCCACCATGGGGAGCAGGGCCTTCACCTGCTCTGCCCCTCACCTCTGGAACGCCCTACCGCCAGACCTTCGAAACACCACCTCCCTTTCTCTGTTCAAGACTGCCCTGAAAACCCATCTCTTTAGACTAGCTTATCACTATCTTTACTAAATGTATTTTTATTATCTTCCATTTTATATCCTTTATGTATTTTATATTTCAATTTGTCGCTGATAATGTCTGATCTGTATTACACTGTATTGGTTTGTTAAGTGTCCTTGGGTGTCCTGAAAGGCGCTTTTAAATAAAATGATTATTATTATTATTATTACAATTTATTGGAAGAGCTGTAGATTTTGACCAATTTATAGAATAATCAGAAACTTGTGAGAATGAGTTTATTAATTTGATAACATTAGATATAGAGTTTTCTGAGTTTTGAAGAAAAAGTCAAACATCGTCAGCATATAGACTAATTTTATGTTCTATATTTTTACACTGTATGCCTTTAATGTCAGCAGTTTGCCTTATTGCTGCTGCTAAAGGTTCAATAAACATAGCAAATAATGCTGGTGAAAGTGGGCATCCCTATCTTGTGTCCCTCTCTAAACAAAAGCTTGAAGATATTTGATTACGGTATTTGTCCTGACACATGCTTATGGTGAGTTATATAGTATTTTCAACCAATTAATAAAATAGTTTCCAAATCCAAATTTAACCAAGGTAGCATATAAAAAAATTCAAATTTACTCTATTGAATGCTTTTTCTGCGTCTAAAGATAAAATAGCATTTTCAATATTTTTACTATATGAATACTCTTGTTGCAGAAAGTGCCTCCACTGCATGTGATGAATGGCTCAGTGAGTGGTATGTGTGTGTGTGTGTGTGTGGGAGGGTGAGACGTGGGTCGGCCGTCCGCCGGCCAGAAGAGGGCGCTACGTGCTCATGTTCCGCACGTGTAGAGAGGAGCAAGACGTGACGGTGTGTGTGTGTGGAGAACAGTAAACGGCAAAGTAAAAACGCGGCTGTAAGAAAGGCTGTTTGTGCACCTGTTGGCTAGAATTATTATTAAAAACAAGAGGATTAACCTGCAGCCACCGTGTGGTTTATGTGCAAGGCAAGTGAGGGAGTTAACCCTGAAGCAGAGACTTCAGCCCTGGAGGAAGATCTCCCCTGTGTCTTTTGACCACGGATGAAAGACTGAGCAGGAAAGGTTAACACTGGCGACCACGAAGGGACCTCTTCGCCTTGCTGGACAAGTGGTGAGCTTTGAATGAGAGAGATAATAACGGCTAGCAATAAAGCCGAGAGACTGCATTAGCCTGCTATATTAGCCTGCTATTTAACAACCACAAGATGGACGCCGCCGCCCGCTCCTTTAAAGACTATGGGTTTGAAACAGATTATTCCAACCCGTTTATGACATTGGATATTTCTTCTGAGAGCGCAGTGTGCAGAAAAGCTGCCAAAGATGTGAAATGTGAACATTACAACCCTTTTCTGTGTGATGAACGCTGTTTTAGCTCGTACGCTAAAGGAGGGGACATGTTTGCACCGCACCAAGGCCCCGCTCAGCCACAGTTTACTCCTACAAATCCATTCATTGATGCCAAATGTCAAGGTTATAACGCTCATGGAGGGGCTGCAGATGACAGAATGCATTTCTACTCAACCCCCACGTTTCAAATGAAAGATAATTATATGGACTCCAACCCATTTACTTCTGCTCATATGCAAAGTTTTGTGCACAGCACGCCGGCCCCTGTCAACCCAGTGACATTTCCAGCTGTGCATTGTACCCCTTCTCATAACCTGGATGGAACGATAAGCTACAAGCAAACCCCTGCACGGCCCCAGCCCCGATTAAAACCAAATAAAACTCGTTTCATGGTGCAGCAGCCTTTATCCGACAGTGAGGAGGATGGAGATCCTAGAGAGAGGGTCCCCACCTTACGTCCGGGCCAATACGACGGTACCACACCATGGACAGAATTTCTGCACAGGTTTGAGAGCTGCGCCGAAGCGAACTATTGGTCCGAAAAGACTATGACAGTGCAGCTGAAATTCTGCCTGGTTGGCGCAGCGGGGGCCATTGTCCACAGAAACCCTCGCTCTTACAGATGGGACTACCGCCGCCTGGTGGACGAACTGGAAACTGCATACGGCCCATCTTCTGATCATGCCGCTGCGGTTGCAGTAGAGCTGAGGCAGCGTGTACGGAAACATGGAGAGGACCTGCACGTTTTCAGAGACGATATTTACGGGAAAGTGGCTGTGGCTTATGGTGGCAGAGCAGAAGCTGAACAGGACTCTATTGCTGTTGAAGTTTTCACAAACGGTTTGGGTGATGCTGAAATAGTTCAGAAACTATTAGAGCAACGACCAGCCACGCTCGCCCGTGCATATGAAATAGCCCATGCTCATGAGACCACAAAAAGGGCTGCAGCTTATGTCACCAGTACCATGCAGTCAGGAGCCCGCGGCATGGTTGAACGACGGCCCAGAGCTGCTGTAGTCAGAGCCAATGACCAACATGAAAGTGTTAATAAAACTACACCTGTAACCAACCCTTCACCGAATCAGTTTGCCACACACCCACCCTCAGCCTTTAATAACCGCAAAAATTTGGCGAAGGGGAGAGTCCGTTGCCACAATTGTCAAGGTTGGGGTCACATCCAGAAGCAGTGCCCCTCGCCCCACAAGACCACCAAAGCTTTGACATTCAGTAGCTCCTCCGGTGATACCCAAGAACCCACCGTGCTCCACCTGAAAGGCCATAGCCAAGAAATGAGTATCCTCATGCGAATCTATGAAGTGGAGGTGTGTGCTGTGTTGGACAGTGGGGCACGGAGAAATGTGCTGCCGTTGCGCTACTTTAATTCCATCCATCCTGACATGAGACCTCAGCTGCATTCATCAATTGTTGAGACTTTACTGGGGGTGGGACCTGTAGATGTGCCAGTGCTGGGTGAGGCCCAGATACCTGTCAGCATCAACAATCGTCAGGTGGATGTAGATTTTATTGTAGCAGATATAACAGGGTTAGAAGTGCTGCTGGGGCATCCCTTCCTCACACAAGCTGAAGCCCGTCTTGATTTTGGCAGACACCGCATCATTCTGTTTGGTGAAGAAGTGCCCTACTACCAATCTGAATCTGACCTGAAGTCGCATGCAGTGAAAATATCCAGAACTGTACAGGAGTATGTTGTGAAGGGCAGCGTGCATCTAAGTGGGACAGCCCGCAGTGATATGATACTTAGCCCCACCAAGGGTTTTGTGGAGAAACACAAAGTACTCCTCGCCAGAGTTTTAGTTCATCCCCAGACGTCCAAAACGGTCCCCCTTCGCCTCTTTAATCCTGGCAACAAAGCTGTGACCATCAAAGAAGGATCCATGGCTGGTCTCCTCCAGCCAGCTGAAGCCATGCAGTCTTCCTATGTCTCACCGGCCGCAGACTCACCAGCCAGCTCCCCTGTAGTTCCTCTGCACCTGGAAGAGCTCTATGCCCAGAGCTCTAGGGACCTCAATGATGGTGAATGTCTCCAACTTAAACGTTTGTTTTCTACTTATGGACATGTGTTCTCTACTGGGCCTACTGACCTGGGCCGAACCAACCTCGTCCAGCACGATATTGTACTTCGTCCAGGTGCCCCGATCAAACAACCTCCACGTAAGATGGCGAAAGAGAAGCAGCAATACGCCAACCAGCAGATACATGACAGCCTACAGAACGGTCTCGCCCAAAGCAGCCACAGCAGCTGGGCCTCACCCATAGTTATGGTACGTAAGAAGGATGGGACCTATCGGCTCTGCATCGATTACAGGGTTCTCAATGAGCGAACCATACCGGATGCGTATCCTCTGCCCCGTATCCAGGACACGCTGGATACACTGTCTACTGCCAGATGGTTCAGCACGTTGGACCTTACTTCAGGTTACTGGCAGGTGGAGCTGACGCCGAGAGCACGCAAAGCAGCTGCATTCTGCGCCAGGACAGGTCTCTTTGAGTGGAACGTCATGCCGTTTGGATTATGCAATGCCCCGGCGACATTTCAGCGGCTGATGGACCGTGTTTTAGCTGGCATGCAATGGGAGACCTGTCTGGTCTAC
>JBBPBX010071911.1:1658-18197 GCA_038048925.1 Garcialebias charrua
AAAAAAGCATAAGGCAAAAACACCCAACCTCCGTCCGCAATCCTGCAAAGCACATGACAGAACACAGCAACGAAACATACATGCATAAAGACTAATAATATTCATGACCTTGCAGTAGATTTCCATGAAAAAACATACCCATACCTACAAATATATATATAGTATACATACTGTACATATGCATTTATATCACATATCCATCTACATATCTGCATAAGATATCTACATATACATCCCTGCATCCATTTGTGTGTGGTTGTGAACATGCATAAGTGAATAAGGTTCCTCCAACAGAACATTTAGTAGTGACCGTGAAGCATCAGAGATCCGTCCCCCCAAGGCCCGAGGCAGACGAAGGGGCAATCAAAGCCCAAGACCCCAAGAAGGACCCCGAGCCCAGAGTCCCCAAATTTCTTCTTATATGTACAATAAACCTGCAATAACTTGCACATTCGTTTCAGAGCTTCCTTCAACTTTTGACACGTAACAGGATCATGCAGGAGTTTGTGACTTGGCGTTATATAAATAAACTGAAGTTAATTGAATTTTTAAATCAGCCTTAAATATAAGCATGTCCAATGTGTGCTACAGTGGTAACGTTCATTTTACGTTGTATATTTCACATTCATGCTCCGTGGATTCTGCTGTGATTTCCTCGTTCGAGCCAATGCACAGACACCTGCTCGCAGTCTGTCCCTTCGAGGAGCGATGGTTCTCTTAGGGACCGCCAACAAATGACTGTATTTTCAGAGTATTTGTCAAAGCAGCACCATGTTTCATACTAAAGTTTTCTCAGTATATTTCTGCATGTTAATAAATCATGAACTTTCTCACCATTTAAAATCCAAAAGAACAAGGTGGCACATGTGTTTCCCCCATGTCCCCTCGGGGGCTCCGTAGTATTTAATGCATCTCCCCATGAGTTCAAAGTGTGTTTGTTTTTTTTTCAAAATTATTCTTTAAAAGCTGCTCTGTAGGTGTTTAGCCCGTACGACCAAATACACAAATGGACCAGTGTTCTTGTTTAATGTTTTTTTTTCTTTATAGATGGCCTCCCGTCTTACCTCACAGCCATCCTCTCACAACGATATTATATTTTTTATTTTATTTATTTTTTAAAGAGAGAAAGTAAAGATAGAAAATAAGACAACAAAACACAACAATTATTCACAAAAAGAGCACAAGGCAAACACACCCAACCTCCGTCCGCAATCCTGCAAAGCACATGACAAAACACAGCAACAAAATACACATGCATAAAGACTAATAATATTCATGACCTTACAATAGATTTCCATAAATAAACATACCCATACCTACAAATATATATACATATACATTCATATCACATATCCATCTACATATCTGCATATGATATCTACTAGCCTGGCCCTCGCCATTCCTACGCAGCTCCGCTCAATTCTCATTTCCCTTCACTGCTGGGTCTGGGACTTGTCCCATAGACAAGGATATCTCCGGTAGATTTTTGACCGGACCAATCAGAGAACAGAAGGCGGAGTTTTGAACAACGTCAACTGACGTCGTCAGTCAAAATGGCTGCCGCCACGAAGGAATTTTCATGAAAACTAGGTAAAAAACTATTATTTCTTTGCTGAGAAAAATATATTTCTTAGCTGACGTTATATCAGAAGTGTTCCTGAGCAATCAGAGAACAGAAGGCGGAGTTTTGAACGACGTCGACTGACGTCGTCAGTCAAAATGGCTGCCGCCACGAAGGAATTTTCACGAAAACAAGGTAAAAAACTATTATTTCTTTGCTGAGAAAAGTATATTTCTTAGCTGACGTTATATCAGAAGTGTTCCTGAGCTTAACAGTTCCTAAATCAATTCACAAAATGGTCAAATCTGCTGGATTTAAATAGTTTCGGTTTGACATTTTCCAAACAGCCTCGGGTGCGCTACGAAAATAAATGATAAAAAATCGAATTTTATCTCAAATGTTTCATCTAGGCCAACAGTCAGTAAATTAGAGCCATATAATTACACACTGGTAGCAGAAAAAATATCCACCGAGTGGTTTCTGAGCTATTTATCTGAATAGCCTGGACCTCGCCAGGCTAAACTAACAAAACTCCGCCTTCTGTTCTCTGATTGGTCCATTCAAAAATCTAACAGAGAAATCGTTGTCAATGGGAGAGATGCCAGACCCTAGTACGAAGCGAAGTGAAGGACAAGGGTCTGGTTTCAACCAGGCTAGATATCTACATATACATCCCTGCATCCATTTGTGTGTGGTTGTGAGCATGCATAAGGGAATAAGATTCTGCATATGATATCTACATATACATCCCTGCATCCATTTGTGTGTGGTTGTGAACATGCATAAGTGAATAAGGTTCCTCCAATAGAACATTCAGTAGCGACCGAGAAGCATCAGAGATCCGCCTCCCCCAAGGCCCGAGGCAGACGAAGGGGCGATCAAGGCCCAAGACCCGAAGAAGGACCCCGAGCCCAGAGTCCCCAGGGCCACCCGAACAGGACGAGCCACTCACCCTCTCCCCAGATCTGACCAAGGGGGAGAACCGGACGAGCTCCACCAGCGACTACACACAATGACCCCCGGGAGGCCAACAGCGACAAACCCACAGGCCCCCGCCGGAGCCCGTTGCAAGAGCCCGCTGCACTGACGTAGCCCCAGGCCCGGACACCGAGGCCCGGGCACCAGGGACGCCCACCCCTCAGGCCCAGACCCGATAGGACCAGAGGACCTGAGCCCCACCAGGCCTAGCCGACACACGCCCAAGCGCCCAACCCCTGAAAGCGACAACAAGGGCCCCCAGCACGCCCACAGGCAAAAGGACACCCACCCGGGGGCCACGTGGTAGGAGCACAATACCAAGTAGCCTCAGATATAACAGAGAGGGGGCAGTCCAAATCCCAGCCTGACAATTAGACATTCAGACACACTCACTCAGACCCACCCTCATCCTCACTCACACAAAGACAAACAATAACGACACGTTCCATTCATAATCCTGATGCACCCTCTATACCCCCTAGGTCCAAGACATGTATCTGCCCCCTACATGGGGCAGCCCACACCCAAGCCCAGGAGGTAGGCCCATTCATTCTGGGGTGGAGAGTAGCCGACATCCAAGATTCGGCCCAACCCTCGCCCTGCCGACAGCACAGGACACCCGAGCCCAAGCAACCCCAGGGAGAGCGAAATGCCAGCCCCGCCCACGGCGAACCCCCAGGCCCCGAACCCCCCCATAGTCCAGGACAACCCCCGACGGCCCACCCCCAGAATGTCCGCCAGGCAACCAGGGGGGTAAGAGAAAAATAAATAAATAATATATATATATATTTATATAAATAAATACATAAATAAATAAAATTGAAATTAACAAATCTAGACCCCGACATACACACCCCCGTCCCCAAATGTGCTGTTGGTGTGTGTTGTTGTAAAGTGCATTTAAAAAGGGAAGAGAAGGAGCAAAGGCTGGCATTATGCCAGTTTCCCCTCCACTCCAACTCTAACCCAGGCCCTTATTGTCTAAATGCATAATTGTGAGTGAGCATAGGCACGGGGGACGAGAGTGATGTCATCCCGCCACCCAAAACCATAGTGCTCACCCCTATTCCTATATGTGAATTTTATGAGGATGTTTATGAGTGAATGTCTAAAGTGTATAATAAAATTGAGTCCCAGGTGGTTCTGAACAATAGAGATGTAAAACTGTTGCAGCACACCTGAGTCTCAAAATCCCTACATGTATTAATTTGAGATGAGGAGGGCGGAGGTGCGTGGTGAGGGATGGGGAGAAAATATCTGCAGGAACAATGCTCCCGCAGCGAGTCAGCTCCCCCGCTGACCCTAGATACCCCCCCAGTTCGCCAAGGTCCACCCCAGGAGCGAGGCAAAGAAAACACCTCTCCGGCCGCCAGGCCATTGAGCCAAAGACCAGAGAGGGACACGGCCCCAAGGGCCGCCAACAGCACAACCAACAGCCCACATCCACCAGGGCCGCCCAGATCACTACGAACCGCAGTCAGCCCGCCGCCCAAGAGGACACAAAATCCCACATGGACGACACAGCCAAGAGCGCCCGTCCAACCGCCGACAGAGCCAGGAAGCACCGAGAGCGGGCCCCAACCAGGGCTCGCACATCGGCCATGCGTAGTCCCAGACCAACATCAAGGACATCCACCTAGTCCCAACCCCAGAAGAAATACTACACCCACCCTTCATACTAGTTGCTCCCGGTAGGTCTGGATGGCGCCTTGCAAGGCAGGCTACCACTACCGGTGTATGAATGTGTGAATGAATGGGTGGATGGCTGGTATTGTAAAGCGCTTTGGGGCTCCTCACAGGGGGCTAGAAAGCGCTATATAAATAAGCTCCATTTACCATTTACCATTTACTAACAACTTTCAGAACACATAACATACTAGACACCCAGGCTGGGTTGACCTGCCCCCTCCCATTGGCCATCAGTCACGCTCCCAGACACCCAACCCCCCAGCACATGAACCCCCAGCCCACCAGCGAGCCGAGGGCCCCCGGCCAGGGCCGGGCACCAGAGCGTGAGCCAGCCCATAGCCCGGCGACCCGCCCGCCAGAGCCCAAGACCCCCGACCCCCACCAGGCCCAAGCCCGGGGACGACACGCCCCCAGAATCCCAAGCTCCCGGCGCCCACCCCGAAACCACCCCAGCACAGCCGGGTCACCGACCGGCGACCCATGACCGCCGCCACCGACCACCCGAGGGCCCGCATGCCGCCCCCAGCAGACATCCCCCAGAACCCCCCCGGTCTTCCCCAGGTTGAAGGCAGGGTCCTCCCCGCCCAAGCAGCCCCAACCCCCCGCGCCCCATACCCCAACCTCCCCCCACACCAGCCCCAATGCCCCACAAGGCCAGATCCCAGACCCCCCACCCTCACTACGTAACGGAGCCGATCAAAGAATGCCAAATAGATTGATCCGATGTGTCGGCAGATGCTGTTTCAAGACTAATATGATCTAACAGAAGATTTTTATACTGATTAATGCTAAGATTATTTTTATTTTTCCAATTTAGGAGTATGGTTTTCTTTGTGATGCATAAGGCAGTAAAAAGCATACAGGATGTATTTTTTTCTAGTATAACATCTTCAAAGATACCCAATAAGCAAACAAATGGAGAGAGTGGGATATTACATTTCAAACATTTAGACAAGTCTTCACATACCTTTACCCAGAACCTCTGGACGGGTGGACAGAACCAGAGTGCGTGAATATAATCATCAGGTACTATATATTACTTGTGCACTGTGAGCAATTGTTGGATGATGTAAATCCCATCTTAAACATTCACTGGCCTGTATAGTATACTCTATAGAGAACTTTATACTGCATTAACTGTAAATTAGATATTCTAGTCATTTTAAATGTTTTTAAACATATTTGAGACCAGGTGTTTTGGTCAAAGTTGACTGATAAATGTTTCTCCCATTTTGCAACAGGAAGTGTTATGGAGTCATCGATTCTAGACAATTTCTTGTATATTTTAGATAACAATTTTGGTTGTTTAAGATTAATGAATTCTGACACGCATATTGGTGTCTCTAACAATTCTCTATTAAGCTTAAATTTCTTTTTTACAATAGACTTAATTTGTTGATATTCTAAGAAGTATTTATTGTCAATGCCATATTGTATTATTAATTCATTAAATGAAATAAAGTCTACACCATCAAATATGTGTTCCAGACGTTCAATTCCCTTAAGTCTCCAACCTGAGAAATTTAACATATTATTTTCTTTCTGTATGTCAGGATTGTTCCAGATGGGTGTTTGTCTGCATGGGAGTAGTGAAGACTTTGTCATTTTCAGATACTCCCACCATGCTGTCAGAGATGAGCTAATACTGATACTTTTAAAGCAGACATGTTTTTTTATATTGATACTAATAAATGGCAGATCTGAAACCCTAATATTATTACATAAAGTTTGCTCTATATCTAACCAAGTAACATCTAGTGCATTTGGATTTAGCCACTTTGAAATATATTCTAACCTATTTGCTAAATAGTAGTGATAAAAGTTTGGAAGTTCTAATCCTCCGGTTTCTTTAGATTTCTGTAGTGTTTTTAAGCTAATACGTGGAGTTTTGTTTTTCCAAAGGAATTTAGATATGAAAGAATCCAAGGACTTAAACCATTCATTTGAAGGTTTATTTGGAATCATTGAGAATAAATAATTTATTCTCGGCAAGACCATCATCTTTACTGAGGCAACTCTTCCCATAAGTGAAATTGGTAGAGATTTCCATCTAGTAAGATCGTCTTCAATTTTCTTTAAAAGTGGTATATGATTTAATTTTATTAAGTCTTCTAATCTATGAGAAATCTTAATACCCAAGTATGTAATGTTACCTGATTGTAGTTTTTCATTTAAAGAAGCATTAAACACACAATTTATTGGAAGAGCTGTAGATTTTGACCAATTTATAGAATAATCAGAAACTTGTGAGAATGAGTTTATTAATTTGATAACATTAGATATAGAGTTTTCTGAGTTTTGAAGAAAAAGTAAAACATCGTCAGCATATAAACTAATTTTATGTTCTATATTTTTACACTGTATGCCTTTAATGTCAGCAGTTTGCCTTATTGCTGTTGCTAAAGGTTCAATAAACATAGCAAATAATGCTGGTGAAAGTGGGTATCCCTGTCTTGTACCCCTCTCTAGTTGATGGAGGTAGATATTTGATTATTTGTTCTGACACATGCTTTTGGTGAGTTATATAGTATTTTCAACCAATTAATAAAATAGTTTCCAAATCCAAATTTAATCAAGGTAGCATATAAAAAATTCCAATTTACTCTATCGAATGCTTTTTCTGCATCTAAAGATAAAATAGCCGTTTCAATATTTTTACTATATGAATTTTTTTTTTTCGCATCTTCGTGCGACTAGATCGCTGTGGTGACCCCTAACGCAGGGAAAGCCGAAAAAAAGCTTGAAAAAAAAAAAAGTTCTGACACATGCTTTTGGTGAGTTATATAGTATTTTCAACCAATTAATAAAATAGTTTCCAAATCCAAATTTAATCAAGGTAGCATATAAAAAATTCCAATTTACTCTATCGAATGCTTTTTCTGCATCTAAAGATAAAATAGCCGTTTCAATATTTTTACTATATGAATAATCTATTAAATTATATAATCTGCGAGTGTTTGTAGTCGAGTGTCTTCCTTTTATGAATCCAGTTTGATCTGGATGAATAATGAAAGGAGTTATCCTCTCTAAACTTTTAGAGAGGGCTTTACAAATTATTTTAACATAGACATTAACACTGGCAATCCCAGGATATTTAAAGGAGAAATGAAAAGTGTTTTTAAGCTAATAGTAGTCTAATGAAAAGCATAAAATAAGCTTGTTGAGAAATTTTCACAAGTTAAAAATGTCATCCTAACTCAAATTTAGACTTTGCAAAGTGAAGAAATTCTCATCTGGTGTTTTTGACCCCCCTCCCCCTGCCTGCTCTCCGTCCCCTGAATATGACATAGGCAGTGCAACTGGAGTTCATCCTCATACAGTAATATTAGTGTGTGTATCTAGTTGTGGACAAAAAGGTTTCAGTGTGTATCCTCATACAGTAATATTAGTGTGTGTATCTAGTTGTGGACAAAAAGGTTTCAGTGTGTATCCTCATACAGTAATATTAGTGTGTGTATCTAGTTGTGGACAAAAAGGTTTCAGTGTGTAGCAATTAGGGATGCAGCAAAAAAAATCTATTTTTTAAAGAATCAAGATTCTTAGTCCTGGCGATTCAGAATCGATTCTAAAAGCCCCAAAATCGATTTTAAAACTTTTTTTAAATTTTATATTGTATTTTTACCGCTCCTGTGCATTCGGCCGCTGTAGAATTTTGGCCGTGTAGGGCCACCGTAGTTAGTTAGCCAGGCAGCTCCCAATAGAGCCTGCTAGCAAGGAGGGAGACAGCATGTTTCAACTTGCTCCTTCATCTTTAAAAATCATTTTAGATCCTACTATGTTCTGGGGAAGACAGAGCTTAACAAGACATTGGTAACTGTTTCAGGACATTTTCAACACCCCCACTTCCACGTTAGCATACGGCGCTAGCATGCTAACGTTAGCATACGGCGCTAGCATGCTAACGTTAGCATGCGGCGGCTAACGCACGGCTATTCGTATTTCCAGGATAGAAATGCCCATTAATGCACTAAATCACCAAACTGTTTTTGACAAACTAAAGTGATATCCTTCAGATTCAAAAAAGTCTTCTGCTTCCATTTTAAATGACAGACAAGAGGACAGTAATGATGGGTTTATAGCTTCAGTCTTATTGTAAGATAGCAAAGGAGGTCTTAATTGCGTCATAAAAGTGCGTCCAGAAAATTACTACAGAAATCACTGTACTTCGGCATGTAGCAGGAAAAATGTAAAAAACTATTTCTTTAAGCTACTGACTTGAAAAAAGCATACTAAGTATGTTTATGTGTGTTGTTTACTATATGAAATTCTTGTTATATCGATTTTTTCAGATTTGATTACATTTCTCCTTTAAACTAGTACAATATTTACCACAGATTTCCAATTGGCTCTTGTAGGAATTTGTATTTGCTTTCCTAGATCAGCAAGGTAATCACAAGGTGCGTGACAAGCCCTCACTGCAGCCTACCTGCTAACAGGGTCTATTGAACTGTTCCCGGAGTTTGGGTATTACCTGTAACTATGTGGGACTGTTCCGACTAAAGGCTGGTAATAGGGGAATTCATCTGGGCAAATTCACTTCCTAGCGTCCGCGAGTCACACCCCCTTTTTACACCCGGTGCCTCTCTCCACCTTAGCTGCGGGGGACCGGAGAGGTTAGCACAAGGCAACTCGTGTTAACGGAAGCTTCCCCTTTGTTCAAGCTGGCTATTGTTACTGACCCAGAAAGTTTTAGGATCCAGAAGGTTGGACCCTGGGGTGTTGTTTTAATATAACATTAGGTGCTAATGCTTAACCTTTCAAAACCTCCTAATATTTGATGTTATCTTTGTGAACCAAACTTACATTTCCATGAACAAGTGGATGATGAATAAAAGTCAAGAATTTTACGTTTTGTTTATTTTAATCAATTATTTTGCAGGGAAGGATCAGCGTTTACAGCATAACAGTACAATTAATTATTATGATTATAAGTAAAGAAAAAGTATTATTTCACCAAACAATCTTTAGACTCGATGTTAAGTTGCTCGATCTGCACAGAGTCCTTGAGGAGGTTCTTTTCTGGAGTCCAGGCTGGAGAGGCTCGGAGGGTCATCTCATTGATGTCACACAGTTAACACTTCCAATACCCATCCAGTCTTATGGACCAGAATTAGAGCGCTTGATCATAAGAAAATTCCTCATCCAGCTTTATGAGCTAGAGTTTAGAGTACACTCACTCATTTCCATCTCATCCGATTTTAAGAATCAGAGTTAGAGTGGTCTTTTGCAATCACACCTCTCTCCTGACCTTAAGGATCAGGGTTTAGAGTTTTACTTAAAACCTTACCCAGTGGATGTATCTCCCCAGAGCCCTCCGGATTATCAAGCAACCTCGAGCAATTAAGTCTCTAAGATAATTGAATTGTCTATTTGCTTCCGCTCTATCCGCATTTAATTTAATTTGATTTAAATCTAGCTGAAGACCAGGTTCAGGAAGGTGTCTAGCAAGCATTCCCTTTTCTTCCTCAAAGTCCCTGGGGACCGAGAGGGAATACCTGAAGCAGTCGCCTTCAGTCCCTGGGGACTGAGGCTCACCTCTGACTCCCTGCTGGTCTGATCTGAAGAAACAAGTTTTGCTTCGTCCTGGCTGTCTGGGTAAGAACTATCCAGTCATCCTCAAAGCTTGAAAATAGAAGAAAAGAAGTCTCTCCCCAGGACGCTTGCTTCCTCCTGTCAGCACGGAGTCGATCTGAACCACGCTTTGGGTCTTCAGTGGAGCAGGTCAGCTCCAGTTACTCGATGTCTGATGTACAGCTCCTCGACCGCATCATGACAACTTCGGACAGCCCGGTTCTGAAGGAGCAGGGCGTTTAAATATAAATCTTAGTCCCGCCTTCTCCCTAGGAGGAGGGGGATAGCTAGTCTGTGATTGGCTAGGTTTGCTTGCTTGGGCAGAGCTGCAGTTCTGCTCTATTCTTGCAATCTCTGCTTGAAGCTACATGATCCCTTATTAGGAAATGAATTTACTCTTTTTGCTCGAGGCTAAATGATTCACCAGGGCCGGGGTTTGACACAACTCCGGTCAGTTAGTTACATCACTTTTTCCAGTAAAGTGTTTGCAAGTTATACTTTTCAACATGTGTGTTTTGCAAGAGACCACTTTTGTCACAACACCATCTTTAAAACATAGTAACACATCCTTACAGTGGCTATTATAAAATGATTAACTCTCTATCATAACAACATCATATAAAATGATTATATTGGTTACTACCATATCTCACTTGTTTATATTAAGTAAAACACATCTCACTTGAGTATATTAGTTAAAACACATCACCCATGATTATTGGTAAAAAATCATATATCTCTTGCTCGTATTAATTAGAACAAGTTACTATTAAAACCAATCAAAGTTGAACCAGGTTCAGATAAAACCATATTAAAGTTAGAACAAGTCTTTTGCCTCATGTTTTTCTTTTCTGTTCTCTGCTCATATGTAAATGGGTTTACTATTGGTGACTGTGGCCCCTTGTGTTTACTCTGTTTCTGGGCTTGTTCACCCACCCTGGGTTGCTTTGTATGAGGACCTATTTGTTTATCATCTGCAAGAGGCCCTTTGTCTGCTTGTTATTTGCATGAGGCCCTGTCTGCTTGTGGTGGGCTGTTTACATAAGGCCCTCTCTGTTCAAACATTCCTAACATCAGAGCAAACCCGAACTTGCACAGAATACATCTTTGTATGAGTAGCATATATTAAAATGTGTTGTCATGGTTTTGAGTCCATAATAAACTCACACTCCTTGACACCCCCTCATTGGACTCAAAATCTACAACTCTTTTATTGAACCTTAAGCCAGTCCTTGTTTTCATCAACCGCCTCCCCGGTCAGCACATCTTCGTCATCATCATAATCGAGATCACTCTGAGACTCTGGATCAGTTTCAGGATCCTCTATGTCGCCTGGTCCCATGTTGCAATTCTCATCCTCAGCTGCATCCCAGGAATCCAACACCTGCAGCTCGTAGTCTCCTTCTGGCTCCTCCACCGAGGGTGTAGCGACTCGTTCGGGCCCTGATGCACGGACTCCATCTCGATCCTCCACTGGAACAGGAGCTGGGCTCTGCACAGGCGAGGGGAGAATGGTCACAGTGAACATAGGGTCTGAGCTATCATCAATCATGGGAGACCCCACAGGAGTGACTGGTTCGATTCCAGACCATCTTTCATCTGATTGCATATATTCATAAGCATCCGGCACTTGTTGTGGTTGTTCTTGAAGTGCTTGGATGACCGTGGGTGACTCGTCTGGGGACTGTGGGCCTAGGTTGAATCCCTCCATTAACAGCACGTTAGTGGGGATTGACCCTTCAGGACTGGTTGGGTCGAAGGAATCAGTGTCTATGGACCCGGTGGAGCTCGATGGACCCAATTCACTGCTCCCAAAGTGTTCCAGGAAGCGGTTCAGTGACTCCAATGCGCACATTTCAGGGCACTCTGGGCACTCTGGGCACTCACGAACAAGGATGGGTTGGTTAGGGGAAGCCACATCCATAGGCTCGGTTTCAGATTGAGCCTCAGGGGATTCAGGACGGAGGGGAGTTGCTGCTGGGCTCTGATATGGAGTTGCCACCACTAGGGATGGTGCCAAGTTGATTTCTTGTGACCCTACAGCTTGGCCTTGGGTTACGGTCACCTCATGCGTTGGGGCCAAAGAGGGATTGGTTCCCATGCCCGTCTCCAATGAGGCAGACACCCCCTTTGGCACCGGTTCTGGTGGGTCTTGTGTGACCTCAAAGGCTGAGCCATAGACCAACGCCAACCCTGTGTACAGATGAATGGCCACGAACCTGGTTTCGTTGTCAAGATGTTCCCACGTCTTGGCTACCACCGGGTGGTATGTGGCACCTGCTGGAATTGCCCCTATCGCCAGATAGGGTGCAGCCCTCAGCGCCGAGGTCCAGATGACTTTACAGGTGCTCTCAGTGGTCACGCACACCTCTACTGGCACCTTGGGTAGGCTGTCTGGTTCATCCAGGACCAGGATTCCGTTCACTACAGCCGTAGCCACCACATTGGAATGACATCTGTGGCACCACCAGAACGACCCAACAGCCCAAAGGTATTTGGTTTCCGTCAATCCACGGTGACAGAAACAGCAAGGCACTTCGGGCTCCTGTAACAGTAACAAGGGGTGTGACAGGACTTGTTCTAAAATATTCCATTGTTCATTCAAAACAAGTATCATTCAACATTTCAATGTTCAAACAATCATCTTTTTCTCCTTTTTTTATTTCTTCATTAATTTTTTTTTTTATTATTATTTTTTTGAATATATCTTTTTAGGAGAAATATATATTTTATTTTTTATTTTTTTTTTTATATATCTTTTTAGGAGAAATATATCTTTTTTTATTTTATTTATTTTTATTTTTTTAAAGGAATACACAACAATACTCTTAGACCTCATCGCCTCTTGAAACACTCAACTACGTTTGCCGGGCCTTGGGGTCCATCCTGGACCTTGCGCCTTCGGCGTCTACCATTGAGCATTTCTCAAAGAGATGAGACCGAGTTCAAGACATTCCATAATAATAATAAAAGTAATCCAAGAATCAACAAAAATAAGAAAATAAAAGAAATAAAAATAAAAATTAGCATAAGCAGGGGGTTCAAGCAATGTTGGTTATAATGATTGGGTTTCTGTATCTGCCAGGAACTCAGATGTCTCGATCTACGGAGATTCCACGATCTCCGCTTGCCTCTGGTTCAGCAGGGAGCGGTCTACGGGTGAGCTTGAAGATGGCCCCGTAGGTCATCATCCAGGCCACGATAGGCACCGTGGTGCAGAGACTGACCCAGTAAAGCACGGAGCAGACTCCCCACACCAGGCCCCATCCAATCAAAACAGCCAACTTTAGAGACCAACGGTATCTGTTCTGGGGTCGCAGAGATAGAGTCTGATAAAGCAGGTGTGCCACCACTGTTATGGCGATGGTCGCTTCCATCACCACTGTCACAATTCTACCGGCCGTGTTTCCACAGTTGGTACGGGGGATGAGTAGGGGAGTAAGCCCAGCTGCACACTCAAGGGCTACCACAACAGTATCTACCATCAACCAGGCTGAGATTACCACTCCCTGTCGAAACGAAGGATTCACTCTTCCCAGCAAGTAGATGACAAACAAATGTGGCATAATTTCAGCTCGTTTGAGTATTACATGGGTCACAACCATCTTAGCATAGGCCTGTAGGGCCACAGGGATTCGCATAAGCTTTCCCCTGCCCCATTCCCCGGTATGGCAGTAGCACATCCATGCTGTCATAATCAGAAAATATTCTACCGAGCTCCCTTTAAAATAAGCCGGGCAAGGAGGCCAGAGTTTGGCGCTAGGCAGTGCAGTAGTGCCCAACTCCCATGTGTATGGACTCACTTCTGGCTGGCTAGTAGTTGCCTGGCTTTCTTCGGTGGTCATGATTCAGATTGATATATTCCTAAACCAATAATATGTGATATGGGTTTTTCTTCTTAAAATCCCACAATATTGTTGAGTGATCTGTCTCTCCCACTCTTCTAGCTGTTCCCTCTGTTGGGCTGTTATTTTGGTTTTCCAATCACAGTAGCCAGGCAACACTATTCCAGAAGTGTTTGAATATCCGTACTCTCTATATGTAACACTGAGTCTTCTGTCTTTGCCTTTGCCTTTTACAACCTGAGTTTTACACTTTTCTCCACAAGGTGTTCCTTTAAGCTCTTCAATTTTCTTTAACTCATAAACCTGTTCTTCACAGTGGCAGAGAATAATGTCTCCGTTTTTAGTTGTCACAACTATCTTATCTGAGGTTGTAAAAGCGTTTATCCAATAAAAGTATATAATTACCGTGGCCAAGGCACAAGGTGGTGTCTGCATTCCGTTCCCTAATGCTCTTTGTTGGATAGTTGGTTATCTGTTAGTTCCTAATTGCTCCTGATGTGAGTTCTCTTGGGTACCGCTCTCTGCTGCTTCAGGGCTGAAGAGTGACTGTTTCCTTGTGGCTCTGGCCTTTTATTCTGAGCCAGCGCCCGGTTCTTGTGGGAGTGGCCTAAGGCTCCTCCCCCCTTTGCGAGCCATGGCTTTGATACACTCCTGTAGGGCTACACGCCCTACTAAGGCAACAAGGATTATGCCTACTAAGCTAACCAAATAAGGCCAGATCTGAAGGAACAGTTCAAACACCCACCCTTCAACTATACTCCCGCCTTCTTTGATCACCTCTCCAACACCATGTATGGCTTCTTTAACTTTGCGGCCTACGGTGTAACTAACAGTCTCATACCATGCGCAGCTATGCAGATTTTCTTTATCACCACATTCTTTCCAGCTTTCTTCTGGATACTGACAGGATATGTTGGAATAGATTTGGTTCGGACCTACCCATTCATATCCCTGTATCTCATCCCCGAGGCACATGCGGCGCCTTGCTGCATGGCCTTCGGCTAGAGCAATCATGGAGTCTGATACAAAGGGAATTATCACTCCCTGAATGTGCTTTCTAGTTCTCAACTTATGTCCCAATATAATATTAGTACAAGTTGTATCGTCAGGCACTGACCTTCTCCATATTTTACCATACTTTTTCCAGACCACCTCTGAAGCGTGGGTTGAGTATTCTCCTGCATAGTAAGCGTCACAATAGCTTTCCCATCCGGGCAGCTCATAACAGGGTCTTCGAGCCAAACTGATCACACACACTGTCTGTTGTTCATTACAAATCATTTTCCATGGCCTAGGACTATATCTTGCTCTTTGGAATACACAGTGGCTAAGAACTGATATCTAATCCAATAATTATTTGATTGATACAAACATGGAACTACCCATTCTTTCATTTCTTCTTCCTGAAACCCCCACCAGGTTCTTTTCTTATCCCGCTTATGATATTCGTGCCAAGCTTGGAGCAATATTTTAACTGTCTGTGCCTTATGTAGAGCGGTACAATCGTAACGCCATGTAGACATGACCGCTACTTCAGTTTCCCACAGCTTGCATCTGGGGGATGCTCCACTACTTTCCCACACTGAGTTATTAAGGCTAAGGAAAATTCGTTCGGCCACACATTTGTCAATTTTGTCAAAGTCACCTTTCGGTGCATTAAGGAGTTCATCTGGTCTAGGCAGTTTTTGTACGAACATGTCGGAATAATATGGCCCCATCAATCCCGTGTGAAGTCTAGAGTGTCCCTCTACAAAATCACCTTCAAAATGGGGTAACCCTGGGACTATCCAAACCCATGGTAATGTTATATTTAACCAATTTTCATGCCAAGCATTTGCAGGATGAAATATAGCTGCCCAATTCCAATAGTAATATCTCTGATTCCAAACTGGTGTTATTGGTAAGTAATACTGAGATTTGCACTCACCATACAGGTTCCAATAGCAGATTGGTAGTTTCTTTAATTTATTTTCTTTGCAATATTCCACGTAGGCCTTTGCCTTTTCTGTGTCATATTTTGGGTATACATAATGTCTTATTGGGAAACCTATGCCGCCGTCTCCTGCTACGTCTATTGGAGTGGGGGCTGCACCAGTATACCACTGACGAGTTGTTCCCCCAGTGGGCCGTACTTTGTGTCTTGGTTCGGTCGCGTTGGGTTTAAGCCCTTTCTTATACTTGACAGTGTGAATAGTTTTGACTTTGGTTAAGCTTTGATTTCCTTCAGTGCGGTTTCTTTTGATGGAATGGGGGATTTGGTCACAATCCAGATGGAGGTTGCCCCAAAACTCCCAACGAGGGAGAATTGCTTGACAAGTGTCCTCTTTTTCTTTAGGCGGTGCGGGATGGATCACTTCTGTATCCCAGTAACCTTGATATCCCAACCCTGGTAGTGGTCGACAGGCACGATCACACTGCGTTTCAGGTGGTTGCTTGTCTGGTTGGATCCAGTTACATCTCATTTCTCTTCTAACCTGTTGTTCTAAGATTGCTGTCCAAACAACAAACCCGTCCCGCAAAATCAGCAGATCAGTGATAGTCCAGGACACACCTGTTAGATTTTCAGCATCAACAGCTGCGTACCATTCAGGCATGTTGTTCAGCTTTTTCCTCCAGGCTCGGTAGCCTGCTTTTCTTACTCGGTTCCAAGCAAAAGTCTGATTTTGAATGTTCTCACTTGGGTTCCATGGCATGAAGATGTTCTTTCGTGTGATGTCCCAGCAGGTCATGTTCGCATACTTGGATCTCCCGTGGGAGACTCTCACATGCGTTAGGCTCCATGGTCTGATTCCGGCTTGATACAAAATAACCAACAACATTATTAAGCCTATTAACACTACGAATACCCGCAGCAGGATTCGTAGACAAGTCGCTTTATCCATTCTTGTAATCCAT
>JBBPBX010071912.1:0-18197 GCA_038048925.1 Garcialebias charrua
CTGTCCTCAGGTGTTCTGGTCCACCTGTCCTCAGGTGTTCTGGTCCACCTGTCCTCAGGTGTTCTGGTCCACCTGTCTTCAGGTGTTCTGGTCCACCTGTCTTCAGGTGTTCTGGTCCACCTGTCTTCAGGTGTGTCCTCAGGTGTTCTGGTCCACCTGTCTTCAGGTGTTCTGGTCCACCTGTCTTCAGGTGTTCTGGTCCACCTGTCTTCAGGTGTTCTGGTCCACCTGTCTTCAGGTGTTCTGGTCCACCTGTCTTCAGGTGTTCTGGTCCACCTGTCTTCAGGTGTTCTGGTCCACCTGTCTTCAGGTGTTCTGGTCCACCTGTCTTCAGGTGTTCTGGTCCACCTGTCTTCAGGTGTTCTGGTCCACCTGTCTTCAGGTGTTCTGGTCCACCTGTCTTCAGGTGTTCTGGTCCACCTGTCTTCAGGTGTTCTGGTCCACCTGTCTTCAGGTGTTCTGGTCCACCTGTCTTCAGGTGTTCTGGTCCACCTGTCTTCAGGTGTTCTGGTCCACCTGTCCTCAGGTGTTCTGGTCCACCTGTCCTCAGGTGTTCTGGTCCACCTGTCTTCAGGTGTTCTGGTCCACCTGTCTTCAGGTGTTCTGGTCCACCTGTCCTCAGGTGTTCTGGTCCACCTGTCTTCAGGTGTTCTGGTCCTCAGGTGTTCTGGTCCACTGTCTTCAGGTGTTCTGGTCCTCAGGTGTTCTGGTCACCTGTCCTCAGGTGTTCTGGTCCTCAGGTGTTCTGGTCTACCTGTCCTCAGGTGTTCTGGTCCCCTGTCCTCAGGTGTTCTGGTCCACCTGTCTTCAGGTGTTCTGGTCCACCTGTCCTCAGGTGTTCTGGTCCACCTGTCCTCAGGTGTTCTGGTCCACCTGTCTTCAGGTGTTGGTCCTCAGGTGTTCTGGTCCACCTGTCCTCAGGTGTTCTGGTCCACTGTCCTCAGGTGTTCTGGTCCTCAGGTGTTCTGGTCCACCTGTCCTCAGGTGTTCTGGTCCACCTGTCCTCAGGTGTTCTGGTCCACCTGTCCTCAGGTGTTCTGGTCCACCTGTCTTCAGGTGTTCTGGTCCACCTGTCTTCAGGTGTTCTGGTCCACCTGTCTTCAGGTGTTCTGGTCCACCTGTCTTCAGGTGTTCTGGTCCACCTGTCTTCAGGTGTTCTGGTCCACCTGTCTTCAGGTGTTCTGGTCCACCTGTCTTCAGGTGTTCTGGTCCACCTGTCTTCAGGTGTTCTGGTCCACCTGTCCTCAGGTGTTCTGGTCCACCTGTCTTCAGGTGTTCTGGTCCACCTGTCTCAGGTGTTCTGGTCCACCTCAGGTGTTCTGTCCTCAGGTGTTCTGGTCCACCTGTCCTCAGGTGTTCTGGTCCACCTGTCTTCAGGTGTTCTGGTCCACCTGTCTTCAGGTGTTCTGGTCCACCTGTCCTCAGGTGTTCTGGTCCACCTGTCTGTCCTCAGGTGTTCTGGTCCACCTGTCTTCAGGTGTTCTGGTCCACCTGTCTTCAGGTGTTCTGGTCCACCTGTCTTCAGGTGTTCTGGTCCACCTGTCTTCAGGTGTTCTGGTCCACCTGTCTTCAGGTGTTCTGGTCCACCTGTCTTCAGGTGTTCTGGTCCACCTGTCTGTCCTCAGGTGTTCTGGTCCACCTGTCCTCAGGTGTTCTGGTCCACCTGTCTTCAGGTGTTCTGGTCCACCTGTCTTCAGGTGTTCTGGTCCACCTGTCCTCAGGTGTTCTGGTCCACCTGTCTTCAGGTGTTCTGGTCCACCTGTCTTCAGGTGTTCTGGTCCACCTGTCTTCAGGTGTTCTGGTCCACCTGTCCTCAGGTGTTCTGGTCCACCTGTCCTCAGGTGTTCTGGTCCACCTGTCCTCAGGTGTTCTGGTCCACCGGTCCTCAGGTGTTCTGGTCCACCTGTCCTCAGGAGTCCACTCCTCATGATCAGTTGCTCCAGATGTTTCAGCTCCTTCCACAGATGTTCTGCAGGATTTATGTCAGGGCTCAGAGGGACACTTCAGAACAGACCAGTGTTTGGTTCTGATCCATTATTTCTGTAGGTTTCGGGTCATTGTCCTGTTGGAGGTTTTCTGACATTGAGCAGAACATTTTGATCCAGAAGGTCTTGATAGTCTTCAGACTGACTGTCCTCCATGATCTCACACTGATGACCTTTGACCTTGGAGTTCTCCTCTAATCTCTTTGGAAGTTGTTCAGGACTCTTTACCATTCATATTGTCCGTCTCTTCAGTTTTCCATCAGCTGTCCTCTTGTGGACACGTCCAGGGAGGTTGTCTCCAGTCCTGAACAATCGGAGCAGCTGCAGTCAGAGGAACATCTGTTTGGAGATGATCTTCTAGTCTTGACCTTTAACCTGCTGCTCAGTCGTCGTCTCTCTGAGCTCCTGAGACAACTTCCTGTGCTCCATGTTCAGTGTGTTACACACCATGACACCAGACAGCCCTGTGACTACCTGTAACACTGATTAAAGACTGAAGACACCTGGTGACAGGACACGCCTCCTGAAGACACCTGGTGACAGGACACGCCCCCTGAAGACACCTGGTGACAGGACACGCCTCCTGAAGACACCTGGTGACAGGACACGCCCCCTGAAGACACCTGGTGACAGGACACGCCTCCTGAAGACACCTGGTGACAGGACACGCCCCCTGAAGACACCTGGTGACAGGACACGCCTCCGTCCAACGTGTCCCTGTGCTCTGGTTAGATCTTTCCTGGAGAACGACTCTTTTTGTCAACTCCAGTTAAATTAGTTTGTTTTTAAATAATAATTCTGCTGAACCTCATGTAGAAGACGAGATAAATCGTCATTAGTGGAATTTTAGTACATTGTTTGTTGTTGTTTATTGTTTATTTATCCACGTGTCCATAAAACAATGTGAATGTTTTAAAAGTGTTTGTTGGAATAAACTGGATTACTTTAATCAGTGCTGCTTCTCTCCTGGAACCCCCCCCCCCCCGTGATCTGGTTCGTCCTCTGGACAAATGGATCATAAGTCCGACCAGAACCAGCTGCTTCAATTACATTAATATCTGTCCTGGTTCTGATCGGCCCGCCTGTCTCTAATCAAGTCCAAGGAGACGCAGTGATCTGTCCTAATGGACTCTCACTTGAGTGATGTCATCCCTTAGAGCTGCAGCCATGTCCGCCTGGACCAACACGTCCTCATGGACCGTCATGTCCCCCTGGACCAGGGGTCTGCATTCTTTACAATCAAAAGAGCCATTTTACGCCTTCGTTCACTAAATTAAAAGTGTTCAGAGCCACAACAACATGCTACAACTGTGGTTATCAACTGGTGGCCCATGGGCCACTTTAGCTTTGTTGGAAGGAACATGTGTGGCCACTGAGGGGTGACTTTATAAAGATAATAATTTATATTTTTACAATTTTAGACAAATGAAAAAAAAACCAGATTCTTTTAAAGAGAGGGTTTTATAAAAGCTATGAACTATGTAGAACTAGGTAATATTTTTAATTGTGGAAAAATAAATTAAGTATAGAAATAAAGCATAAAGTTAAAGTGGGTATGTCAAAGTTCATGCTCAATAGTCCAGGTAAAATCCAACATAGTTCAATCTGGTCATCTGAACGGTTTCTTTTTTTTTTTTTTTTTGAGACATTTCATCCTTCATCCAAAGGACCTCATCAGTCTGAGGAGCCACAACAAACTCAGAGTCGACGACAGGGAAGAGGGTGGACCAGAAACCATCACCAGCAAACTGGTTAGCCCACCGTGAGTGCGATGCTTGTGGGTCTGAGCCTGTTGTGGCTCCTCGGACTGATGAAGTCCTCTGGATGAAGGAAGAAAAATCTCAGCAACAAAAAAGAAACCCTCCAGATGATTGACTAAATGACTGGTCTGGTTTAATACACAGTGAAACATGTTAGTAACCTATTGGAAGGAGATGCATAAAGCAATACAAGATATTACTGGACATCAGTGGTGTAACTTCCCGAAGGACTGCTGTGGACATGTCCCCACCAATCTTTTGTTCAAGTATTTTACTTTAGGCAAAGTGGGTATATGCTTTACTCCCTGTACTTGTTCCAGTATTTAAATATTTGCAAAATAAATGACAGGAAAATGTCTAAAACTACCGGTAATCATTTTTTGTTGTTTGTATAACAACAAATAAAATTCAGTTTTGTGTTAGTTTTGGTCAAAGCTTGAAAGAGCCGCTGTGGAGGAACCAAAGAGCCGCATGTGGCTCCAGAGCCGCAGGTTGCAGACCCCTGCCCTGGACCAACACGTCCTCCTGGACTGTCATGTCCTCCTGGACCAACACGTCCTCGTGGACTGTCATGTCCTCCTGGACCAACATGTCCTCCTGGACCGTCTCGTCCTCCTGGACCGTCTCGTCCTCCTGGACCGACGCTCCTCCTGCGCAAGTTCCTCACCAGAACCAACAGTTCTGGACCTGATGAGACAGAACCGGAGCTGTTTTGTCTCTCGTCTACTCAGCTGTGAAATTCTGGTCGTTGTAGACGGTACCAACAGATTTACGTCTGTGAGGTTCGACTCAAAGGCAGCCTGAAGCGGTGAACCGGGTTCGGGCCCTGACGAAGTGCCTTTGAGCTGCAGGTCCTGGTGACCGCAGCCTGACTCCAGCTCCTCGTCTTTGAGCCTCCTCTGTGTGAGAAGAAGGAGCCATTATGTGGCGTTGTGGGGGGCGGGGGTGCTGAAGGGGAAGCAGAGTTCTGATGGAACGGTTCTGGCTCCGGTCCAAACAGGGCCTCAGTGTTCGGTGGTAAAAGAACAAGTGGTTATTGTGTGACGCCCCGCTCCTCAACAGCAGCTCTTTCAGCTCCACTTCCTGAAAACCATCGCAGCCGAACGGCCTCGCTCTGCTAACGGTACCGCTGACCCGAGTCACAACTCGGGGTCAACAGAACCTTCACGCGTTGCAAAGATGAGAGAAACGAGAACGTGGATCCAAAGCTGCATGAAGATGAAATCAGTTCTCGTTTCTACACCAGTTTCTGTGAATCTGATAAAGTCCACATGGAAGAAGAAGAAGAGATTTTAGAGGAACAGCTGGAAGCAGCTGCAGCTCACACTTTTAATCCTGGTCTGTTCATTTCTTCACTTTTTGTTCTCTCGGCGTCTCGCCGGCTTCGGCTCACACCCAAACTCTCATGGACTTCCTCTGGATCAGAGCTGGAGCTCAGATCTAGAAGTCTTGAAGTCCTTTCATCATGAAACACCTTCAGTCTGTGTTTGACTTTTGTTCTGGACCGGGAGGTTCTGTTGGCCAAACACGCCCAGCGTCCACCACGTCTGATCAGAACCAGAACCACCCGTCCACCTCGATCCCTCTGCTGCGATTCAGCTTCTGATGATCATTTGAGTTTGACACAAAACAGCAACACATTTTATTTATTTATTTTTCATAATACATAAACATTTCTCTTAATTTTTCTTGAACATCTGCTTCAGCTACTGGCTAGTTTTGGCTCATGTTACTATTAGCTTGTTGCTACCATTTTACTAGCCTGGTTAAAACCAGACCCTTGTCCTTCACTTCGCTTTGTACTAGGGTCTGGGACTTCTCCCATAGACAACGATTTCTCCGGTCGATTTTTGACCGGACCAATCAGAGAACAGAAGGCGGAGTTTTGAACGACGTCGACTGACGTCGTCAGTTAAAATGGCTGCCGCCACGAAGGAATTTTCATGAAAACAAGGTAAAAAACTATTATTTCTTTGCTGAGAAAAAATATATTTCTTAGCTGACGTTATATCAGAAGTGTTCCTGAGCTTAACAGTTCCTAAATCAATTCACGAAATGGTCAAATCTGCTGGATTTAAATAGTTTCGGTTTGACATTTTCCAAACAGCCTCGGGTGCGCTACGAAAATAAATGATAAAAAATCGAATTTTATCTCAAATGTTTCATCTAGGCCAACAGTCAGTAAATTAGAGCCATATAATTACACACTGGTAGCAGAAAAAATATCCACCGAGTGGTTTCTGAGCTATTTATCTGATAGCCTGGACCTCGCCAGGCTAAACTAACAAAACTCCGCCTTCTGTTCTCTGATTGGTCCGGTCAAAAATCGACCGGAGAAATCGTTGTCTATGGGAGAAATCCCAGACCCTAGTACAAAGCGAAGTGAAGGACAAGGGTCTGGTTTTAACCAGGCTACCATTTCACTATTTTTAGCTGATTTTGGATTTAGCATTTGTTTCGCTGTTGGAGCTACAGTTTTGATAATGTTGGCATCTGTCTGCTTATAATTTTTAGCTACTGTATTTCTGCTTTTAGCTTTTAGCTGCCTTTTTGTAATTTTAGCTTTAGCATTTGCTTTGCTACTTCTAGCTACAACTTTGCTAATGTTGGCATGTGCTTTTAACTTTTAGCTACTTTTGGCATTTGGCAACAGTTTGGCTACTTTTAGCTTTAGGCTACTGGTTTACTGGTTTTAGCTTTAGATACCCTTTTGCTCATTTTAGCTGTAGCATTTGTTTAATTGAATTTAGCCGTAAGCTACCAGTTTGCTACTTTTAGCTTTAGCTATCAGTTTGCTGATTTTGGCTTTAGCTACCATTTTGCTGATTTTAGCTTTTATTACTGTTTTATTTTAGCTTTAGAATTTATTTAGCTACGCTCAGCTATAATTTTGCTAATGTTGACCTTTTTAGTTTAGGTCTAAGCAACTTTTCAGCAACTTTGGCTTTTTACTAGCTACTGCTTTGCTCTAGCTATTCTAAAGCTAAAATCAGCAAACATATAAGCTAAAAGTATACTTTTAGCTTAAGGCTACATGTTTGCTGATTTTAGCTACATTTTAACTGCATTTAGGCTTTGGCTACTGTTTTGCTGATTTCAGCATTAATATTTGTTTAGCTACTTTTATGTAGTTTTGCTAGTGTTGATGCAGGAACACTGCAGCACTGGCCAAGAAGGCTCACCAGCATCTCTACTTTCTCCGCAAGCTGAAAAGGGCTGGAGCTTCAACCCCCATCATGTACACCTTCTACAGGGGTGCCATAGAAAGTGTCCTGACCAGCTGCATCACTGTGTGGTTTGGTGCATGCACTGCATCATGCCGCAAGAGCCTCCAGCGCATCGTGAAAGCAGCTGAGAAGATCGTTGGCACCTCCTTGCCCTCACTGCAGGACTTACACAGCAAACGCCTCACTCGGAAAGCCCACTGCATGGCAGGTGATCCCACACACCCACTACACAGCCGCTTTAGACTGCTGCCATCAGGGAGGAGACTGAGGAGTCTCCAGGCTCGTACCAGTAGACTGAGAGACAGCTCTGTTCATCAGGCAGTCAGAATGCTAAACACTCTGCCTGCTCTGCCTCCCCTCCCATTTGAACTGCCTTAACACAAAAAACTTTCTCACACATTACCACTCAACACAAAGTTTTTAACACTGGACTCTGTGTCATCAAACGGGTTATTCACTAAACTCTCGGTCATGTGTTCATTCAGTTTGCACTACTTCTCATATTTGCACTAATGTTTGTATTACATTACTGCCTATAGTCATACTACTGTTTACATTCACTGTTTACATTTATTAATACTGTTTACATTTATTACTACTGCTTTACATTTATTACTACTGTTTACATTTACACTACTTTTATCTACACTACTGCAGATACATATACAGCATTCTCTGACTAGCCTTATCTAAGGATGCCAAATGTGCCTTATGTGCCTCACTGCATATGCCACTTTGCCTCTATACCAACATCAACTACCTCATACATATACTGTGTACATTAACTTATATGCTGCTGTGCCACTCTTTGCAAATGTCAATGCTAGAACCTTCAGTTTATTTTATAGATATACTTTTTATACTTTTTATACTACTATGCAAAAACTCAGGACAGTATTACACTTTTATTATTTCATTTTATGCTTATGTTCATTGGGTGTTTGGTGTTTTAGGGGTGTTTGGTGTTTCAGTGTTGGTGTTAATTTTCATACTTTTATACTATTATGAAAAAACTCAGGACAGTGTTACACTTTTTTACTATTTTATGCTTATGTGTATTAAATGTTTTAGTGTTTAGTGTTTAGATGGTTACTGTTGCACCGAGGGACTGAGAGAAATGCAATTTCGGTCCTGTGTATGTCCTGTACATATTGCAGTTCTGACAATAAAGTTGACTTTGACTTTGACTTGTTTAGTCCTTAGCTGAAGACGAAGGTCGTTAGCTCTTGACCAAACGTACCCCAGCTCTTTGGGAAAGTTCACATCTCTTTGAAGCTCCCAGCAAACTCTGAAGCGTTTCAGCAAAACTTAGAACTTAAAAAAGATCATGAGATGAGAGATGAGACTTGTGTCTTTTTCATTGGTCCACGGACCAGTCGAGCAGTTCACTTGTGTTATCACGACCCAAGGTTACAGCCAGCAGCAGAGAGAGATTTGTTTAGGAAAAGACAGAGCAAGCTGGAGCCCTTTTCATGAGAAACAATGGATTAACTGTCTTCTGACTTTCTAAACAAAACCGTCTGGTCTCTCTGACCCGAGACTTCAACTTTAACACAGCAGTGAACACCGTTTAACTCTTACAGAATAACACAGCTTAAAAGCACACATCATGAAAATGACAAAAGTTATTCTTTTGATCACATCAGCCTAAAATCAAAGATAGAAATAGTCTCTTTTGGTGACTATGTTATAGATTACAACTAATGGAATAATTTGTAGTAAAATGTCTTGCTTTACTGAGAGGTCAGTAAAGGTCATCTCTGGAACAGTTCAAAAGTACACAGGTGTATCAAAGTGGACACGGTCATGCCCACTACACTGTGTACATAATCTTGTTTCATCACATGTACCACATGTGGTGCAAATGACAATAAAGATTCTCTGACTGATTTTGTGCTTTTCAATTATGCTAAATATGAAAGGGTGGGTTTTGGCACCTTTCTCTTCCATATGAATAATAAAATATTGGGCATGGACAATATTTATTTTTCCTGGTATTCAAGAGGATAGGGAAATGGCTAGTCAGCTTTCTAATTATTTAACATCTAACAATTTATGAGTATATGTGTACATTTAATAGCAACAATTCAAATTGACATTGTAATTAGAAAGATGTAGTGCTCCTCACTTTTTCAAAATACAGAACTAATATGATGAAAAACATTGTACGGTAAAAGACACATCATGCATTTAGCTGCTCACCTCTGTAGCTATCCTCTGACGTTCACCAGGGCCCAGTGTGCGGCGTTTCTTGGCCATCTGGGATACACTGCCACTGTGTTCTCCACAAAGAGTAGGGAGTGAGTCTCTGCAGGACCATAAGAGAACAGTGTTCATATTTTAGTCACCAGGTAAAATAACAAGAAATGTGAAGTAGTTCAATCATAAGACATTAACAAAATACTGTATCAGTAATATTAAACAGCACAACATACACATTAATTTCAATTTACCGGTACCTGATTTTTTGAATGTGGTCTGTGAACTGCTGCATGATTCTCTGAACAAAGACTGAGTCGATGGTCCGCTTCTGGAGTTGGTTGTAGAGAATGTCCACATGAGGCATCACCAGATGGAACAGTTTCAGGAAAAAGCTGAAGCTATCATCCTCCAGCAGCCTCACAAAGCCTCCAGCTTCTCTAACAGTGGTAGGATCAAACTGTCCTGAGTCCCTGATGGTTTCAAAACACTGGAGCAGTTTTTCTTTGTGTTCAAAAACAGTGTTCACAGCTCGGCTGTGGAAGTTCCACCTCACTGTGCTTGCTCTTGGAACTCTGTGGGCCACCACTTCATCGAGAATACTGGTTCTCTTTGGCGATCTTGAAAAAAAGCCGGAGAATCCAGCCAGGTCTGAGAAGAAAATACTCACTTTTGAGATATGGGAAGTCGCCTGCTGCATGATAAGATTAAGCTGGTGAGCATAGCAGTGAATGTAGTGTGCATTTACATAGACATCTTGGATCTTCTTCTGTACACCACCTGTGGCTCCTCTCATGACACTCGCACCACCTCTTGTAAATGAGTCCCCGTGACTCAACGAGGCTAGCCTGTATAAATAAAGGTTGAATGAATGAATATGCTTGTGAAATGAGCTTGCTCTTCTGGTCATCAGGGAGAATGGTGCTCAACCTATCCAGAAGTGCTGTGGCGATGGAATCAGCTGTGGCACTTTGGAGAGGTATGAACTCAAAAAACCTCTCTTGGACATGATGGGCTTTGTCAATGTAGCGGATCACAAGCACCAGCTGACACTGAGTGGAAATGTCCATTGTTTCATCAGCCTGGATGGAGACAAAGTCTGCACTCCTGATTTCTTCAATGATGCACTCTCTCAAAACTGACAGCATGCAATCAAGGAGTTCATTCTGCACAGCCTTGGATGTTCCCTTAAACACAGTGGCAGTCTGCAGGTGCTCATGTAGAACTGCATCCAGTGATGCTACAAAATCCACCAGTCCTCTAAAAATACCTGGATTTTCTGAGCTTTCACTTTCATCATGACCACGCAGAGCAAGTTCAAATGCACCACAGAACTTCACACAGTCTATTATTTTTGAAAGAATGTGCCTGTTTTTGTCAACCTCCTCATTGTGCTTACGGATCCCTACCCTGTAGCCTTCATCAAGCTGAGATGCAATGTTTACTCTGCCAAACATGGCGAGTCGTAGTGCACTGCTCATGTGGACCCCAGATTGTTCATGCTTTCTTAGCTTTTTCTGAAAAATGCTTTAAATCAGTCATGCCTGTCTTTATCCAAACTGCGTCAGATCCTGAAGTTTGAAAAAGGAGGCAGGGAAAGCAGAATAAAGCATTAGCCTCGTTACATGCAGTTAGCCAAGCCAGGTCCTGGAAAAAGATCGAGTGTACTGTCTCCCTCTGTCTTTGGACTGCTGAGTAATTTGGATGATGGGTCGATCAGGTCCGAGTTTTTTCACTTCCATCTTCTCCTGATTTGTTCTTCTCTCAAAAGGTGTTGTTTTCAGTGACTTCACTGAATTATTTAATGTCTCCTGCTCCATTTTGTCTCTCTGTCTGTTACACAGGTGGTAGATGTGTAGAGATGAAGGTGTTGTGTGGATTTTTTTCTGTAAAGAAAGTACAGAAGGCACATTAATTATGTATTTTTTTTAGCATTTTCCACATTGCTTGAAGTGCTTTGTGTACACATATGTAATCACATTTTAACTTTCTTAATACAACATAAATAATAATATCCAGGTTATTTCAATTGCATTCCATCCACAGTGATCTTTATAATATTAAAATTAAATTCAAATAATTATATAATCACTGTTTCATAACATGAAAAATTCAAACTATTTAATGCTTAAATCTTTCTGCTACTTGATTTATTTAAGTTTAGAGTGTCTTTGAAACAACAGCACAACTTATAATGAAACTAAAGTTTAACTAAACTAAAACTAAAGTTTATTTATTCATTCAGATTTATTCATCAGAAAATTTGCAACTGCTGCTAAACGAAACAAAAGTTAAGACACTCTGAGGAGTAAACAGTTCATGATGAGCTGAAGATGGACAGACAGGAGTCGTCTTCACACATTCGGGTTTATAACTAGCAAGTAGCAACTTTTATAATGTTGCAGTACACCACAACCATGAGCACAGCTAGTAGCTACTGTAACTGACTGCAACAACCACCCACACACACCACACCACGTCACACGCACACAGATGAGATCAGCTCAAAACTTTGCTCATGTGCGCTTAGAGATTCATTAAAGTCACTAATTATTACTTGCTTACTGTTGTGTGAGCAGACACTAGGAACCAATGTGTTGGTACTGGGGCACTAGGGGACACATTAGGTGATGCACCGTTGGTTGTAGAGTGACGCTCGTGAGTTGTACATGTGTTGGTGTTCAAGAGTTAATAAAGCCTGACTAAGTATCTCCAAGTGCTGCCCGTCTGGATGGTGTCCACACTGAGGAGCAGACATAACATTACATGGTGTCAGAAGTGAAGAAGCCCGTCTCCGCAACGTCGACGTCGGTGAGAAAGCAGCAGTTTTAACACGGCGCGTCCCGTGAGTGAACGAGGAGCTAAGCTAACGCCGAGTGAACGAGTGTGCTAGGCTAACGCCGCGTGGACGACACTGCTAAGCTAACGCCGCGGACACGACGAACAGAGGATGGATTCCCTGTTTTCGATCAACCCACCTGAAAACTTAGATTTCAGCGATTATTCGTCATGGCCCAACTGGATTCGCCGCTTCGAAAGGTTTCGGATAGCAGCTGGATTGGACGGTAAAGACGAAAGCTATCAAGTGAACTCGTTAGTTTACACGATGGGCGATAAAGCGGATGACATTTTAGGAACACTGGGATTGAGTCAGGATGAGCTTAAGAAATACAAGTGTGTAAAAGAAGCTTTTGACAGACACTTTATTGGCAAATACAACGTTATATATGAGCGGGCACGTTTTAACAAAAGAAGCCAAGATGCTGGTGAATCAGCTGAATCCTTCATAGGCGCAGTCTATAAGTTAGCAGAAAACTGCCAGTATGGACCACTGCAAGACGAAATGATAAGAGACAGGTTGGTGGCGGGCATACAGCACCAGGGCCTGTCAGAGAAACTGCAGATGGACAGTGGACTAACGTTAGAAAAGGCGGTGCAACAAATAAGACAGCATGAAGAGATTAAGAAACAACAACCAGTCGTGAGAGAGACGACAGGAATGACACAGCATGCTAACGTGGACTTATTAAATTCCAAGAAAAGAACTTTCAGCGATAACCGAGCACATAAACCACACGAAACAAGCAGACAGAGTGAGATCCAAAAAGGATACAAGTACTGTGGACGCTGTGGTAAATCTCCTGCACACAACAAAGTGAACTGTGCAGCACGAGACGCAGAGTGCAGGAAATGCCGAAAGAAGGGACATTTTGCAGCTGTGTGCAGATCAGCCAGAGTGGGAGCAGTCCAGAAGGATGAGGACGTCGCACTGGAGGACGACAAACTGTTTTTGGGAGCAGTATCAGCAGGAGAACGCCCCAACAACTGGAAAAAAACGCTGGAAATCAACGGAAAAAACATCACATTCAAACTGGACACGGGAGCAGATGTGACTGTGATACCAACAGCCACCTACTCGAAAGACACACATGGCCCACTTACCGAAGCAGACAAGCCCTTGTGTGGTCCAAGTGGTGAAGCCCTGCAAGTGAAAGGTCAGTTCAACGCTCTCATGAAATACAAAGACAAAACTACAACACAGCCAGTGTATGTCATACAGAGACTGTCGACTCCACTACTAGGCTTCCCATCCATTTCAGCTTTAGGGTTGCTGCACCCCATAGACAGTGTTAAAGAGCTGGAGGCTGACATGAAAAAACTAAAAGATGAAACGCAAGAATATGTTAACGATGACGTCTTCATCATCGAAGCATCCGAGCCGGAGTCACAGCCTGAGGAGTCCTGCAGTGAGACCAGGAACCAGAAGGTTAAAGATGTGGAGGAGAGTCCGACAGAAACAGCACAGAAGAGCAACAAGGAGCTGAAGTCTGAAGCTTCCCCAGCAGAGGGTGCCGAGGAACAATCCTCTCTGCTCCCGACCAAAACGAAGAGACGTCGGAAGAGGAAGCTCAGCCTGAAACAGAGACTGAAGCTTCAGATGAAAAGAGTGATGACGAGGTTGGAGGCTAGAAGCATCAACCCACCTGCAGGAAGAGAAAAACTGAAGCAAAAAGGTACCAAGAAGGAACCCAAAGACGACCCGGTACCAGAAGACCAAACACCACAGATGGTAAAAACTGAGCCTGAAGGAAGTTCAGAAGAAAACCATCCTCCAAAGAAACGGAAGAAGAAGAAAAAAGAGAAGAAGAAAGAGAAGAAGAAGAAAAAGAAGAAGAGAAAAGAAAAGACTGAAGGTTCAGGTCCAGTTCCGGAAGACCCGCCTCCATCAAAGAAAATAAAGCAGGTCAGGACGGGTTGTTCGTATCCCGCAGAGACTGGACTTGTAAACAGCATTTATAGAGAAGTGAGCTGTGGCCCACAGGGCAGAATAATCTCTGCACAGCTCTGGGGACCCAGGTAGTCGACCCTGACCCCTAGATAGGTCAAAGTTATAGTTGTTTGTAATATTAATGATAAAGTGCTAGTATAATCTGTTCACTTGGTAAAAGCATTTAAAAGGGTGTTGGTATGTCTGTTCAGCATGTTTATAATTCAACAAGGACAATTTAAGTTTAAAAGCATTAGTATGGAAGCTAAGCTAAAAAGGGGAGATGTTGTGTGAGCAGACACTAGGAACCAATGTGTTGGTACTGGGGCACTAGGGGACACATTAGGTGATGCACCGTTGGTTGTAGAGTGACGCTCGTGAGTTGTACATGTGTTGGTGTTCAAGAGTTAATAAAGCCTGACTAAGTATCTCCAAGTGCTGCCCGTCTGGATGGTGTCCACACTGAGGAGCAGACATAACATTACACTTACCTGTGTAGAAAGGCACCATTAATAATTACAGCTGTTTCAACGTCGCTAGTCGGCCGTGTGATCAGCTCTGAGTGTAAACAGAGATGGTCCCCCGCTCCCCCTCCTTCCTCGGCTCGAACCGGAAGCGCTGGCGATCCGTGGCGATAAGAGACGAGTCCAGGCTCGAGGGCGACGGAAAATGCGACCTGTACAGTCCAAAAGTTTTGGACAGATGGGACATAAACTACGGCTGCTAGCGGCCGCTAGTTATAATTAGATTCAATGGAAAAGGCCGCCGGCGGCGTCCAGCGGTGAAACCGGAAGTATGTCACAATCAAAAAAACGTTTTTTGAAACAATCATTACTCATAAAATATTTATCCTACACAACTAAAAACATATATGCATGCATTTCAAAATATTTTTATTTTATTATTTCACTTTTATAAAAAAAAAAAAAATCTTCAAATGGTGAAGAAGAAGAGCTGCAGTTCCAAGGAGGGGCAGCGCCCCTAGCGCCCTCTAGTGGCGGCCGCCTCTGGACAGAAGTCTACATGGATGATATCCTCATCCACAGAAAAACTGAGGAGATCCATGACCAACGATTAGACAAAGCTCTGAAAGTCATCGAGGAGGCAGGCCTCAAGCTAAACGAACGTAAGTGCAAGTTCAGACAAGCTCAGGTTTGTTTTCTAGGTCACATTATCGACGGGGATGGTGTCCGACCCAGAAAAGGTAACAGGCATCGAGAACTTTCCCCAGCCAAACAACACAACAGAACTGAAAAGATTTCTGGGTATGGTGAACTATCTGGCAAAATATGCTCCAGAACTGTCCACAGTGGGTGAGCCACTCTATGCACTGCTAAAAAGAGACACAGAGTGGTTGTGGGAGCATGCACAACAAGAGGCTTTTCAGAAGCTCAAAGCCCTGCTGGCGGCAGCCCCAGTTCTAGCTTTCTACGACGTCAACAAACCAACAGCCGTGTCGGCGGATGCTAGCAGCTACGGACTAGGCGCTGTCCTTCTCCAGCAACATAAAGACCAGTGGAAACCCATAGCCTACGCGTCCAGAAGACTGAGCGACGCCGAGACGAGGTACGCTCAAATTGAAAAAGAGTGCCTAGCCGGCGTCTGGGCGTGTGAAAGATTCGACAAGTACCTGTTTGGACTCGACAACTTCAGACTAATTACTGACCATAAGCCCTTAGTGCCCCTTATTAACAGTAAAGACTTGGACAATGTTCCAGTGAGATGTCAGAGGCTGTTGATGAGACTTATGAGGTTTAACGCTGTAGCTGAATATGCATCAGGTAAGACCTTAGCAGTGGCGGATGCTCTATCCAGAGGTCCAGAGCAGCGTTATGGAGACAGTGTGTTACAAGATGAAGTAGCAGCACACATAGACTCTGTTGTTAGTCAGGTGCCAGCCACACCACAGAAGATCACAGAGATAAAACACAGCACAGCTAGTGACTCACAGCTCCAGACTGTGTGCAGTTTCATTAGGTCAGGTTGGCCTGAGTACATTGACAAAGTTCCAGAGTCAGTGAGGGATTTTTACCAGGTCAGAGGAGAGTTGTCTGAGCTAGATGGCTTAGTTGTGAGAGGGAATAATAATAATAATAATAATGAATTCCATTTATAATACACTTTTCATTAATAAAAATCTCAAAGTGCTAACCGCATAGTTATCCCTGCGAGCATGAGGGAGGAGGTTCTAGAGAGGATTCATGATGGGCACCAAGGTTTAAAGGTATTGTGACATGATTTTGTAAATTTGAATATTTGTCAGAACATATATATCTTATATCATTGAGCTCTGGTCGTTTTTGCATAATAAATTATAAATATGTAAAATTTTTATTCTAAATTATGGTAATGTTTTTCTCTGGTACTTGCTGGGATACACCCCTAAAATTCCGCGCATTTCCGCAATACGTCATCACCAGTCGTCGTCGCCAGTCATCAACGTCACAACGGGCAGAAGGCAGAGCCTTGCCCGTTTGTTTTGTGTGTTAACTGCTTGCCATAGAATTCATTTCCTGAAAGATCGCCTCTTTTTTTTGTGTAACTTGAAAAATGCCGTCACGTTGTAGCGCATTTGGGTGTTCTAATATCAGCAGTGAACAAGTGATTCTTCACAAATTTCCAAAAGATGAGAAACTTCGACAAGAATCAGAATGGACCAGACAAGGACCGGTGGGTTCCTACTCGTATGTCTGCAGCGACCATTTTACTGCCGATTGTTATCTGGAAAGACCTGGTTTACAAGAATCTTTAGGATTACCAGTAAGATTCAGAAGACTTTTAAAACCGGATGCTATTCCTACTATTTTTAAAAGAAAATCTACAGAAGAAAGTCCCACAGGAGCTACCATGCAAACAACGCAGGAAGACTGTCCAGGAGATGAGTAAGTCTTTGTGTAAACATAATCGGAGGTGTGTAGTGTTTTAGATTCTAAACTATATATTTTACGTGAGTTCATGTTGTTTTACTTTATACACTGTGAGTGTATGAAGCCAATTATCACGGCAGATTATTTATGTTCGCTGCTAACAAGCTAGCCGAATCAGTAGCACACACACTTTTCTAATAATGTATTTTTAAATTATGTCTGCATCTGTAGTTTCTTTTTATTCGGGGAGGGATATTAATGAGAGTTTTGGATGATTTACTGTCTTAAAATGATATATCGCTGACGCAACCGGTAATAAAAAGCCGAGGTAGCAGCTAACACACTAGCCGAGATACAGTACAGGCCACGTTGCTATTTATGCATTTTTAAATTATGTCAGCGCAATCGGGTAACATCTGTTGTTTTCTTTTTATTCGGGGAGGGATATTAATGAGAGTTTTGGATGATTTACTGTCTTAAAATGATATATCGCTGACGCAACCGGTAATAAAAAGCCGAGGTAGCAGCTAACACACTAGCCGAGATACAGTACAGGCCACGTTGCTATTTATGCATTTTTAAATTATGTCAGCGCAATCGGGTAACATCTGTTGTTTTCTTTTTATTCGGGGAGGGATATTAATGAGAGTTTTGGATGATTTACTGTCTTAAAATGATATATCGCTGACGCAACCGGTAATAAAAAGCCGAGGTAGCAGCTAACACACTAGCCGAGATACAGTACAGGCCACGTTGCTATTTATGTATTTTTAAATTATGTCAGCGCAATCAGGTAACATCTGTTGTTTTCTTTGTATTCGGGGAGTGTTTATTAATGAGAGTTTTGGAAGATTTACTGTCTTAAAATGATATATCTCAGACGTGACCGGTGTCAGGGACTCTGTTTGCCAAGATGGCTGCTAAGAAACATTAGCCGAGAGCCCGGAGCAAACACGTTGCTAATAATGTATTTTTAAATTATGTCTGCGCGATCAGGTAACATCTGTAGTTTCTTTTTATTCAGGGAGGGTTCATTAATGAGAGTTTTGGATGATTTACTGTCTTAAAATGATATATCTCAGACGCAATCGGACATGCTCCCCATTATTATTTAAATGCACGTTGGAGCGTGCCTTCCCGTAGTCACGTAGGCACGTCACAATGAAGTTTTTGCGGAAATGCGCAGATTTTTAGGGGCGTATCCCAGAGAAAAAAACTACCATAACTTGGAATAAAAATTTAATATATTTATAATTTATTTTGCAAAAACGAACAGAGCTCAATGATATAAGATATATATGTTCTGACAAATATTCAAATTTATAAAATCATGTCACAATACCTTTAAAAAATAAATAATTAAATTAATAAAATAAAATAAAAATCTTGAA
>JBBPBX010071913.1:2865-18197 GCA_038048925.1 Garcialebias charrua
TGAATTGAAAAGAGGTCAGCACGGTGGTGCAACTGGTAGAGCTGCTGCGAGCAGGTTGCTGGTTCAAATCCCGGTCCGGGGGCCTTCCTGGATGGAGTTTGCATGTTCTCTCCGTGCATGCGTGGGTTTTGTCTGGGTACTCTGGTTTCCTCCCACAGAATAAAAACATACATGTTAGGCTGATTGGTAACTCTGAATTGTCTCTAGGTGTGAGTGAGAGAGTGAATGGTTGTTCGTCTCTATGTGTTCCTGTGATGGACTTGTGACCCATCCAGGGTGCACCCCGCCCCTCGCAGAGTGATTGCTGAACATTGGCACCGGCGACCCCTGTAACCCAAAATGGAAGAAGCAGGTAAAAGATAATGGATGGATGAATTGAATTGAAGTCCAGGACCCAGTTTCAAATGGAGGAGCTTAGTACTAGTACTGTAGTTTGTCCATCGTGGTTTGGGGAATCATGGTGTTGACAGTGGCTGTGGAATCCACAAAGAGCGTACAGAGGTATAAGTCCTTCTGTTCCAGGTGGGTGAGAGCAGTGTGGACCACAGAGGAGATGGCGTCTTCTTTTGATAGATTCTTGTGGTATGCGTACTGGTGAGCATCCTCATTGATGTCGATGGTAGCTTTGATGTGGGTCATGACCAGTCTTTCAAAACATTTAGCAACTGGAGGGCTACTGGCAGGTAGTCATTCAGAACAGTCACTGCAAAGCTCTTTCAAACTGGGATGATGGTGGTGGTCTTCAGGCAGGTGGGAACTGTCTCCAGGGTGAATGAGGAGTTAAAGATGTCGGCCAGCACCTTGCAGAGCTGATCGGCACAGTCTGCACCTTCCCTGGGATGTTGTCTGGGCCCGTGACTTTGTGAGGATTAATCCTCCTGAAGATACTCCTTACTTCTGCAGAGGTCATGTTGAGGAAGTCCTCTTCCAGTAGTGAGGTGAGTCTGGTGCTAGGTGGTCTGTTCTAGTCTTCAAAGTGGGCATATAACCTGTTAAGAGCATCAGGCTGTGATAGGTCCCTATGCCATTATGTCCCGCTGCATTTATAGTCTCTGATGCACTTAATGATCCTCCACGTGCTTTGTGGGTCCTGTGAGAAGAAACATACCTGGATCTTCTGTGCATATGTTGTTTTGGCCCTCTTTATACCAGCAGCCAGCTCTTTCCTTGTCCTCTCCAGTTCCTGTGAGTTTCCAGACCTGAAGACAGTGTCCCTGGCTTCCAGCAGGGTGCGAACCTCTGCGTTCAGCCAGGGTTTGTAGTTTGGATAACACATCACCGTCATGGTGGTGGTGACATCTTCAACACACTTCCTGGTGTATCCGAGGACAGCAGATGTGTATTGCTCCAGATCCAGTTCTCCCTCATTTACAGCAGACTCCCTGAAGATCTGCCAGTCTGAACGTGCAAAACAGTCCTGCAGTACAATGTCACTGTCGCTGGTCCACACAGTGACATTTTCTGTGTGGCTCTGGAATGTCTCCGTAGGGGGAGGTAGGTAGAGACCATAAAGATGGAGATGTGGTCAGAGCAGCCAAGCTGGGGGCAGGTTAAGTATTTGTACGGTATGCGTCTCGTATGTTGTTGTAAACATGGTCGAGTGTGTTATCTGTGTCCCTGCTGAACAGTTTGTGTCCCTGTTGGACAGTGTGTGTCCCTGTTGGACAGTGTGTGTCCCTGTTGGACAGTGTGTGTTCCTGTTGGACAGTGTGTGTTCCTGTTGGACAGTGTGTGTCCCTGTTGGACAGTGTGTGTTCCTGTTGGACAGTGTGTGTTCCTGTTGGACAGTGTGTGTTCCTGTTGGACAGTGTGTGTTCCTGTTGGACAGTGTGTGTCCCTGTTGGACAGTGTGTGTCCTGTTGGACAGTGTGTGTTCCTGTTGGACAGTGTGTGTCCCTGTTGGACAGTGTGTGTCCCTGTTGGACAGTGTGTGTCCCTGTTGGACAGTGTGTGTTCCTGTTGGACAGTGTGTGTTCCTGTTGGACAGTGTGTGTCCCTGTTGGACAGTGTGTGTTCCTGTTGGACAGTGTGTGTCCCTGTTGGACAGTGTGTGTCCCTGTTGGACAGTGTGTGTTCCTGTTGGACAGTGTGTGTCCCTGTTGGACAGTGTGTGTCCCTGTTGGACAGTGTGTGTTCCTGTTGGACAGTGTGTGTTCCTGTTGGACAGTGTGTGTCCCTGTTGGACAGTGTGTGTTCCTGTTGGACAGTGTGTGTTCCTGTTGGACAGTGTGTGTTCCTGTTGGACAGTGTGTGTTCCTGTTGGACAGTGTGTGTCCCTGTTGGACAGTGTGTGTCCCTGTTGGACAGTGTGTGTTCCTGTTGGACAGTGTGTGTCCCTGTTGGACAGTGTGTGTTCCTGTTGGACAGTGTGTGTTCCTGTTGGACAGTGTGTGTTCCTGTTGGACAGTGTGTGTTCCTGTTGGACAGTGTGTGTTCCTGTTGGACAGTGTGTGTTCCTGTTGGACAGTGTGTGTTCCTGTTGGACAGTGTGTGTTCCTGTTGGACAGTGTGTGTTCCTGTTGGACAGTGTGTGTCCCTGTTGGACAGTGTGTGTCCCTGTTGGACAGTGTGTGTTCCTGTTGGACAGTGTGTGTTCCTGTTGGACAGTGTGTGTTCCTGTTGGACAGTGTGTGTCCCTGTTGGACAGTGTGTGTTCCTGTTGGACAGTGTGTGTCCCTGTTGGACAGTGTGTGTCCCTGTTGGACAGTGTGTGTTCCTGTTGGACAGTGTGTGTCCCTGTTGGACAGTGTGTGTCCCTGTTGGACAGTGTGTGTTCCTGTTGGACAGTGTGTGTCCCTGTTGGACAGTGTGTGTCCCTGTTGGACAGTGTGTGTTCCTGTTGGACAGTGTGTGTCCCTGTTGGACAGTGTGTGTTCCTGTTGGACAGTGTGTGTTCCTGTTGGACAGTGTGTGTCCCTGTTGGACAGTGTGTGTCCCTGTTGGACAGTGTGTGTTCCTGTTGGACAGTGTGTGTTCCTGTTGGACAGTGTGTGTTCCTGTTGGACAGTGTGTGTTCCTGTTGGACAGTGTGTGTTCCTGTTGGACAGTGTGTGTTCCTGTTGGACAGTGTGTGTCCCTGTTGGACAGTGTGTGTCCCTGTTGGACAGTGTGTGTCCCTGTTGGACAGTGTGTGTTCCTGTTGGACAGTGTGTGTTCCTGTTGGACAGTGTGTGTTCCTGTTGGACAGTGTGTGTTCCTGTTGGACAGTGTGTGTCCCTGTTGGACAGTGTGTGTCCCTGTTGGACAGTGTGTGTTCCTGTTGGACAGTGTGTGTTCCTGTTGGACAGTGTGTGTCCCTGTTGGACAGTGTGTGTTCCTGTTGGACAGTGTGTGTCCCTGTTGGACAGTGTGTGTCCCTGTTGGACAGTGTGTGTCCCTGTTGGACAGTGTGTGTCCCTGTTGGACAGTGTGTGTTCCTGTTGGACAGTGTGTGTCCCTGTTGGACAGTGTGTGTCCCTGTTGGACAGTGTGTGTTCCTGTTGGACAGTGTGTGTCCCTGTTGGACAGTGTGTGTTCCTGTTGGACAGTGTGTGTTCCTGTTGGACAGTGTGTGTCCCTGTTGGACAGTGTGTGTTCCTGTTGGACAGTGTGTGTTCCTGTTGGACAGTGTGTGTCCCTGTTGGACAGTGTGTGTCCCTGTTGGACAGTGTGTGTTCCTGTTGGACAGTGTGTGTCCCTGTTGGACAGTGTGTGTCCCTGTTGGACAGTGTGTGTCCCTGTTGGACAGTGTGTGTTCCTGTTGGACAGTGTGTGTCCCTGTTGGACAGTGTGTGTTCCTGTTGGACAGTGTGTGTTCCTGTTGGACAGTGTGTGTCCCTGTTGGACAGTGTGTGTTCCTGTTGGACAGTGTGTGTCCCTGTTGGACAGTGTGTGTCCCTGTTGGACAGTGTGTGTCCATCTCACCATTTGTGGAAGCTGGATGTTGGCCAGGCTGTGGATCAGTGATTGGCTGAGGTTGGTAAGTTCGTGAAGCAGTGAGTCGTTCTGCCGTTCCATCACCTTGTTTTCTTCCTCAAAGGACTTCAGGTTTGTCTCCATGGTGGTGATCTGACAGAGACACCATGAGGACATGTGGTGATCTGACAGAGACACCACGAGGACATGTGGTGATCTGATAGAGACACCATGAGGACATGCTCCAGTTCCAAAATTACACAATATTTCTGGCTCAGTTGAACAGATTTTACACACAAATAACCTTTTTGTAATAAACAGTTTGAATCCCCAGAATGATCAAAACAGATGTTCTCACTTGTGTCCTCAGTTTGATCATCTCTGACTCCACTTGATTGTTGGATTCATTTAGATCTTTGATTTCTTCATCCAGCTGTTTGATTTCTTCATCGTTTTCAATTCCTAAACCAAACAGAAGTTCTCAAAGTGTTTTGCCTTCAAACAAGTGTAAAATGATTTCCCAAAGACAACAAAGTAAACGAGGACATTAGATATTCAGGCTCAGACCTTTGCCTGTTCTTTGCTTAATTGTCATCATTTCTGGGCCACACATCCTGGACTTCTTCATGGCCGAAGTGGCGCGGGGACAACCGGAGAGGCTGTGGAGGGCAAACAGAGGGTACAAACTTCTGAACTGAGGTGATATGAGTGTTGATAAAGAATGAAGCTCCCTGAGATGACTCACCTGCGGTGGGTCAGGAAGCTCCCGCTGACGTGTCCAGAGCCATCGCAGCCAGGAGTTGGACATGTCATCCCATCCGTTTTCCCAGACTTCCACACAAACTGGGAGCCGTTCATGTAGCTGTCTTTCTGCCTCTTGGCGGCCAGGGGGCAGCCAGATGCGCTGCGATGAGAAGCATACTTCCCCGTCACGTGACCCTGTCCATCACAACCTGGGACTGGACACCTGACAGGAGGAATCAACAGCAGGAGAACCACACCTGACAGGAGGAACCAACAGGAAAACTACACCAGGAGTGGCACTAGTTTGGGACATTCTGCCTGACGGTTAGGATGTTGAAAATATTAAAGTCTTACTTGATCGGCTCCTGCTCATCCTTTTCTTCTTTGCTCTGGAGGATTTTCAGGCCACTTTTCTTGGCTCGAGGACAACCAGAGAGACTGTGAGACAAAAACAGAAACAAATTCAGACAATTTGAACAAATTAAATCACTTCTTGGTCTGCTGCCTTCATACATCACCTCCTACATGTCTCTACGTGAGTGCAGCTACAGCGTGCGCTCTCAGGACATGATTACTATAACTTCAACACTTGCTCTTCTCAAGGGCGGACGTCTCCTCTCGGTCTCCACTTTGCTTTTGCTTTGTCTTGTCTGTGAAACTGTCTGAGAGCCTCTCTTCTACAAAATCTTCAGAATCATAACTATGGACTTCAATTTGGTCAGTTGGTCCCTCAACACAACTGATAACATTTCTTCAAAAAGAAGACAGCTGTAGGCGAGATGATTTATCCTGTTGGCATGCACACAGCTGGATATCTCATCGACTTGAAGACTTGATGATGTGTCTATCTCTGCTGTCATCTGTGGATCTTAAGGACACATATTTAATCACTGTTTTTTTTTATAAAGTTTTTTTCCTTTTATACATACAAATAAGAAAGCGTGGGTACAAAAGATGTTATAAATATGGTCTGTTTAAACAACATACATAAACACAAACAAAAATTCTTTAAAAATTAATCCCATTCACTCCTATCCAGTTCACTGCCCTATGTCCATACACTACATATTTAAACCTGACAAAAACAGAGAGCACAAAAAAATAAAACAAAGAATTCACCTGAAATATTATTGTATATTTTGGAATGTATCAAGAAAAGGCCCCCATATTTTATTAAATTTCTCAGTAGAGTGCTGAAGAGAACACCTTATTTTTTCTAGTTTCAAGCATGACAAAAGGTCATATAACCACTGTTTATGAGTTGGAAGGGCAGCACCCTTCCATCTTATTAGAATTGCACGCCTTGCTAACAAGGAACAAAAAGCCAGTGCTTGTCTTTTGGAGGCTGATAGAGGTAACTCTTCACCACTGATACCAAACAGAGCAAGGAGAGGGCTAGGTGTTACTTCTACTCTGAAGATTGTGGACAGGGTTTTAAAAACATCCGTCCAAAACTGACCAAGGCTGGGACAGGACCAGTACATATGAACCAGTGTGGCCTCAGCAGTTTTGCATTTGTCACAGTATGGGGTGATTTCTGGATAAATACGAGACAGTTTGCTTTTGGAGAAGTGGGCTCTGTGTACCACTTTAAACTGAATAAGACAATGGCGTGCACATAGAGATGTTGTGTTAACAAGTTTGAGTATAGAAGCCCATGTTTCATCTGGAATGGTCATGCCCAGGTCCTCCTCCCATACAGCTTTAAGTTTGGGTGAGGAGGTCTCCATCATGTTCAACATTAGATTGTAAAGCCGTGAAATAAGCCCTTTACGGGTCGGGTTCAATTGTAAGATGGTTTCCAACAGTGTAGGCTCTGGTAGAGAAACTGAGCCTGAAAAATGTGATTGAATAAAATGTCTGGTTTGTAAATATCTGAAAAAATGGGATTGTGGTAGACCATACTTATTGCTAAGTTGTTCAAATGATGCCAATTTCTTCTCAATGAAAAGGTCCTTAAAATGAGTAAGACCGCTCCTGTGCCATCCCAGAAACACCCCATCCTGAAGAGAAGGTTTAAACAAATGGTTAAGTGCAATGGGGCTTAGAGGGGAAAAATCCTTAAGTTTAAAATGTTTTCTAAACTGGCCCCATATTTTTAGTGAATGTTTCACTACAGGATTCAAAATGGAGTTGGGTGAGGAGAGTGAAAGTGGAGCACAAAGCATAGCTGGTAGAGATATATTATTGTTGTTGTGTAATTCCATAGTCACCCAATCAGGGGAATTACTCAGGTTATGGTAAAAATACCAGTGCACTAAGCATCTGAGGTTAGCAGCCCAATAATAAAACCGAAAGTTAGGAAGACCAAAACCCCCCTCCTCTTTAGGTTTTTGAAGATTCATCTTATTAAGCCTTGGACGTTTATTCCTCCATATGTAGGATGAAAAAATTGAATCCAGCTCGTTGAAAAATATATTAGGAATAAAAATAGGTAGTGCCTGAAAAACATATAAAAATTTGGGTAGTATAGTCATTTTAATTGAGTTTATACGTCCTACCAAGGACATGGAAAGTGGCGTCCATTTTGTGAGGGATCTTTTCACTTGGTTCAACAGTGGAGTCAGATTTTCTTAGAACAAGTTTTTATGTCCTCTCCGGGTCGGGGATGAGGTCCTGCCCCAAGTGGAGGAGTTTAAGTATCTCAGGGTCTTGTTCATGAATGAGGGAAAACTGGAGCGTGAGATTGATAGGCGGATAGGTGCAGCGTCCGCAGTGAAGCGGGCGCTGTACCGGTCTGTCGTGGTGAAGAGAGAGCTGAGTCAAAAGGCAAAGCTCTCAATTTACAGATCGATCTACGTTCCCACCCTCATCTATGGTCATGAGCTTTGGGTTGTGACCGAAAGAACAAGATCTCGGATACAAGCGGCTGAAATGAGTTTTCTCCGCAGGGTGGCTGGACTCTCCCTTAGAGATAGGGTGAGAAGCTCAGTCATCCGGGAGGGACTCGGAGTAGAGCCGCTGCTTCTCCACATCGAGAGGAGCCAGTTGAGGTGGCTCGGGCATCTGGTTAGGATGCCTCCTGGACGCCTCCCTGGGGAGGTGTTCCGGGCATGTCCCACCGGGAGGAGACCCAGAGGAAGACCCAGGACACGCTGGAGGGACTATGTTTCTCGGCTGGCCTGGGAACGCCTTGGGATTCCCCCAGAGGAGCTGCTCCATGTGGCTGGGGAGAGGGAAGTCTGGGCCTCCCTACTTAGGCTGCTACCCCCGCGACCCGACCCCGGATAAGCGGACGAAAATGGATGGATGGATGGATGGATGGAAGTTTTTATGTTTTTTTGTCACTGTGACATCCAGATATGTAATTTTTTGTCTTTCAATTCTGAACGGCAAATTAGTAAAGTCTGAGGTATTTACTTTATTACTTAAAGGGAAAAGCTCACTTTTGGTAAGGTTCAATTTATACCCGGAGATCTGGCCGAATTGGGTAAACAAGTTGAGGGCAAAAGGCAGTGAAGTTGATGGCTTGGAAATAAAAAGTAAAAGGTCATCAGCGTAAAGCGACACCTTATGTTCCATGTCATTTCTCCAGATGCCGGATATCTCCTTACTGGTTCGTAGTGCAATGGCGAGGGGCTCTATGGCTAGATCAAAAAGCAGGGGGCTAAGAGGACAGCCTTGGTGGGTGCCTCTTTGTAATTTAAATGGTTTCGAGGTTTGAGAATTAGTACGTACTGTAGCAGATGGCTGATGGTACAATAATTTAATCCAATGAATGAATTTTCCTCCAAAACCAAATTTACTAAGAGCTGCAAAAAGATAGTCAAATTCAACCCGATCAAAGGCCTTTTCAGCGTCAAGAGAAACAACACACTCATCCGAGACTGTGGGACTTGAATAAACTATGTTAAGCAACCTACGTATATTAAAATATGAATGTCGCTCTTTAATGAAACCGTTTGGTCTTTTGAAATAACAGATAGTAGGACGGTTTCGAGCCTACGGGCAAGAATCTTAGCTAAAATGTTAACATCTGTATTCAAGAGAGAAATAGGTCTGTATGAAGTGCATTCCATTGGATCTTTTCCTTTTTTTACAAGTAGTGTGATACAGGCTTCATAAAATGACTGAGGGAGGGATCCTTGTTCAAAGCATTCAGTAAGGGTGGAACTAAGCTGAGCAGAGAGTAAGACTGAATTTTTTTTAATTCAGAGGGAAAACCATCTGGACCTGGAGTTTTGCCAGACTGCATTGAAGCTATTGCTAGTGAGACTTCTGACTGGGAGATGGGTTCATCTAACCTGTTTTTGAGTTCAGGTGAGATGACAGGGATGTGAAGTTTAGCTAAGAAATCATCAATCTTTTTAGGATTGGTTTGTAATTGTGAGCTGTATAACTCCGAGTAGAAGTCTCTGAATGCATCATTAATTTTTTCATGATCTGTGATTGTATTGCCGTCTTGTTTTCGAAGTTTAGGAATAGTTTGCCTTGCCCTAGAGCCCTTAAGCATGGTTGCTAATAGTTTATCAGGTTTGTCGCCATGTACATAGAATTTGAATCTGTCATGCAAGAGAAAACGTTCAGCTGAATGTGTTGTTAGTAGGTCAAGCCTCGTTTTAAGTTCAATACGCTTTTTCAAAAGTTCCGGACATTGATTGTGTGCATATTTTACGTCAATCTCTTTGATTTGTTGCATTAGGTTATTCTGTTCGTAAGTAGACTGTTTTTTTTATTTTTGCTGAGTAGGCAATAATCTGGCCTCTGATATAGGCCTTAAAAGCATCCCATACTATGAGGCTAGAAATCTCTTGGGAGGAATTAGTAGCAAAAAAAATGTATCTCATCCTGAATAAACTTTAGAAAGTTTTCATCCGAGAGCAAGGTTGAGTTAAAACGCCACTGTCCAGTTCTTGGGGAAAAGTGAGGAAGAGATAGGGACATAGTGAGTGGGACGTGATCTGAAATTACTATGCTCTCGTAGTCACAGGAGCGGATCTGATTTAAGTATCTAATATCTGTGATAAAGTAATCAATTCTTGAATAAGTTTTGTGTACGTGTGAAAAATATGAGTACTCTCTCTTATCAGGGTTTAAAGCACGCCACACATCGCACAATCCGTAGTCAGATAAAAAGGTTTGAATGACTGATGCAGATTTGCTTATGACATTAGTTTTAACAGACGAGCGGTCCAAAACTGGGTCCAACCAGCAGTTGAAGTCACCCCCCAGGACCAGACAATATTTATTAAGATCGGGTAAAGAAGAAAATAGTTGTTTAAAAAAATTATCATCATCTGTATTAGGAGCATAAACATTCACCAGGGCAACTAAAGTGCTGTAAAGTTTCCCACTCACTATAACAAACCTGCCATGTTTATCAGCTACCACATTATGGGCCTCAAATGGAGTATTCTGGCTGATCAGTATGGAGACCCCTCGTGCTTTGGCTTGAAAGAGAGAATGAAAGTGTTGTCCTCTCCAGCATGCCAGGAGACACACGTTATCAGAACTCCTGATGTGAGTCTCCTGTAGAAACGCCACATCTGTATTAAGGTGTTTAATATGGGAGAAAACCTTTCTTCTCTTCACTGGATGGTTTAACCTTTAACATTCCAACTTAGGAAGTTTAAAGGGGACCTCAGATGTTTTTTTTTTAATTTTTATGGTATGTCTGTGTGCTATCCAGACCCTGTTCATTCAATTTAATACACAAAATAATTCTTAGATAATAAATTATACCCTTTTTAATTCTGCCATTTCTAACTTCCGTTCTAAACGACCTGTTTATGATAATGAGCTCTGAAGTCCACGCCCGTCAAAACTCTGTTTACATTAACTCCACCCTCTGTAACAGCCAGTATCTCAAATCTGTTGTTGTTTTAAAATTAGCTCTTTTTTTATTACTCATTTGACGTACTGTTAGTGCTAGCTTAAGATAACTTACCGAAAGCTGTCTGTGCGCGCCGCCATTAGCTGCTCCTTTTATCATGCCCTCCCGAATCCGAGGCTAAAATTAGCTCTTCCTCCTTCTTCGGTAACAAACAGCCCGCGTAGCTCCACTAGTTGCATGCGGCGCTTCGATCCGCGGCTGCACATCCTATCCAGACACACACAAAGTTCACCGAGTGTTTCCAGTTAATTTATCCGTATGAGGCAACCTCTGACCGTCACCGGACCCACACGGTCCTCAAAAGCCAGCAGCTCCCAGCAACCCTCACCCCGATTTCTCCGAAACAAAAAAAAAAGATGCCGTGGGCCGGGAAACGAACCCTGGTCCTTTGGGTGCCACACCAGCTATTTATCTGAAAGGTTCATTCATTCATTTAACCTTTATTTACACAGGTAAGGTATTCTTAAAATAAATAAATTGCTAATCTGAAAAGTATATCGATCAGTGGTGGTGAAAGTGTGTGTGTGTGCACAGTTTCAACGAGACAGAGTTCAAACAAGGTAATAAAACATTCTGGTTTTATTCAAGATGTGCTACGTGGCTGGAGCAGGGCAAGCCCCTAGCTCCCCGGGGACTAAATAAATGAATAAATACATAAATGACCGCCGGGTCAGCTCCTAAACTGCTCGGCAACCGTGACGTCTTTTATACTGAAGTGGGTTGAGCCGCACCAGGGGTTGCTAGGTGAGGGGCTGGACTAAAGGTGCGGGGTGGGTTGTCCTACGGTTTGTGACGTCACAAACCGCAGGAAGTGAGAACAAAACGTTTCTATCACAGACAAAAAATGCACCACTGGGTGCATTTTTTTGGCACTAAGACTGTTTTTTTATGAAGTAAATACCCAAAGTTGAGTAAAAAAAACGTTAAAAAGTGAATTTTGCATGTGTGGTCCCCTTTAAATGTTGACTCATGTAATTTCAGAAATGAAGCCTGTGTGCTCCTTAATTATAGGTATGACAAATAGAGATTGAAACAAAAGAGATGAAAATAAAATTATGTAACTGTGTGAGACTCCTGGCAGTGACCTTAGCCCTCCCCCCATCCCCCCAACAACAAAAAAAAGCTGCCAGAAATAAATAAATAAAATAAAACAAAAATGGTAGCAAGCTCTTCAAACCTAACATTCTTAAAAATTTAATCTTCCTGGTCTCAGAGACGAATCAGAGCTAACCACTGCTCCTAGGAATAAATGTAAACCCCTTATAGTAATAGCCTACTGTATTAGTATCTGACAAAAACAAGCAACCATGACCACAGTAAAAAAAAAATTGTATATAATAATAAGTTCAAGAATTAATATGAAAGGAGCCTCCAGTCTTGGTGTTAGGCTATATTATTCAGCCATAATCAAACTGGTGTGTGGTGGGGCTACCTTTCCATTCATAAAGTCCACTGTGGGGACAGGGGGTGGCCAGAATCCGTCCTTCATTAATAAATTAACATATTATGTCTGTTCTGAAAAATATACAAATGCGCACTGAAAGAAAAATAGCTGCGCATGTCTCCAAAGTGCATCCTGCCACGCCCCTGCATGTGTGTGTTTGTTACCTCTCATCCACTTTAAGTAATAAAGTTATTCATGTATGGATTCTCCGATGATTTGGGGAGTTTATTGATGAATAGTTGAGCCTCCTCCATGAGCCAAAAAACTTTTTGGCACCGTTGAGCTGCGTTATGCGGACCCGGCTTCAAACCTCGCTTGTAAAGTTCACTCATGACGTCCTTGTACTCCGCGCGCCGGCTAAACACGTCTGGGCTTTAGTCCTCCACGATACGAAGGGACGCGCCTCTGTAGTCGAGCTTCTCTCTCCTCCTGGCTTCACGGATGATGAGCTCTTTGGTCAGTTAGCGTTGCAGGCGGATGATCACTGGGTGCGGAGGATGCCCCGCGGGCCGTTTGGCTGCGAGGGAGCGGTGCGCTCTGTCCAGCTCAGGTGGAGTCGGGAGCACCTCTTTCCCAAATAACTCACAGAGGAGGGTGGAAAAGAAGTGAGTGGGTCGCCTGTTTTTTGTGTCTTCATGTAGACCGAGGACTCGGATGTTCTGTCGCCGGCTGCGTCCTTCCAGATCCGAGACTTTATCTTTTAATTTGGCGTTATCTTCACGGAGAGCGGCGCATGACTCTTCGAGGGTGGATACGCGCTGGCTCAGATCTTCTGCTGCGAGCTCTAAAGAGCTGACTCGTTCTGCCTGTTCCTCAAAGCTTGTCGTACCTGGTCCAGCTTGGAGCTGAGCATGTTGGCTAACGCTGTGATCTCAGACGCCAGATCCTCCCGGTGCTGCTGAAACAATGCTGTGATAGCCTCCAGCGTTAAACCTGCATCCTCCTTCTTGCTTCCTTTTGCGTTTTTAGAAGCCGTCAGGTAGACTCGTAAGTAAAGAAAAAAGTTTCAAACGCTAAAGTTATACGGTAATCGGTGGAGAAAATAGCCGTCTGTGGGGTGGTGTTAATTAAAAAGTTTGGATGTCATCGGAGCAGCTCGTTGACACGTCTACCTTGTTCGCATGACAAACCGGAAGTCCCTGGTCCTCTGGAGGAAGGGGCTTTGAAGTGGTTTACGTCCATGACGCGACGCACGCCCGCTCTCCGGGCGACATGCACAATGGCAGAAAATGTGTTCATTAGACAAATGGATGAACACGCTCATAAGCAAAGGCTATGCGTTACAATTTGCAGCCCGACCCCCTCCCTTCAGAGGGATCTTGGAAACAGTCTTGTTAGACCCAGAGCAGAGCTCCTCTCTCCTGTCAGAGATCCAGGAGCTGCTGACGAAAGGTGTGGTCTCCAAGGTTCTGTATGGGGAGGAAAACACAGGGTTTTACTCTCATTATTCCCTCGTACCTAAGAAAAAAGGGGGATTGCAGCCAAATCTCGATTTGTCCACATTCAACAAATCAATTGTGGAGAGACAGTTTCATATGCTGACAATAAAACAGCTGCTGAAAAACATTCACCAAAACGACTGGTTCACCTCCTTGGACTTGAGAGACGCATACTGGCACATTCCCATCATCCCAAAACACAGGAAGTTCCTGCGTTTTTCCTTCCAGGGGGCCATTTCTAGTACAACAGGCTACCTTTTGGCTATTCCCTCGCACCCTGCATGTTCGCGAAGTGCGGGGAGACCACCATCCAGCTGTTACGCACGGCGGGGATGAGAATCCTCTTCTATCTGGACGATTTGCTGCTGCCAGAGAGGAAGCCGCAACCTAGACCAGGATTTTAGCAGAACACCTGTTAATCCTGGGGTTTTCAGTGAACTGGGAGAAGAGCTCCGCCCTCCCCTCTCAGATTATTGTTTATCTGGGAGTGGAGCTGAACTCTTGCACAATGAGAGCTCGCCTGTCACAGCAGAGGCCCTCGACCTGACAGCTCAGCTGAACCACATCAGACCTGGAAGGGTGGTGACATTTTTGTCCATCATGCGTCTCCTCGGCATGATGGCGGCCGTTCATGTTATCATGGATCTCGGCTTTCTTCGTATGAGATCAATCCAGTGTTGGTTTGCCCGCCTACGCATAGATCCTGTGCGTCAGAAGAGGCGGATGATTTCACTCCCCCCCTCCATGGGAGCCGACCTGTATCACTGGGGGAAACCCCTCACGCTGGCGGAGGGAGTCTCCATAGACAGACCTACATCACTCGTCCCTGTGTTCACGGATGCTTCTCTGACTGGCTGGGGGGGCACTAGCTTGTTTCAGACTGTCAGTGCGAGGTGGCCAGATCACACTCGCTATCATATAAATGTGTTGGAACTTCTCACTGTGTTCAAAGTTGTTCAACATTTTGTCCCTCTGCTTCAAAATCAGCATGTACTGATACACACCGACAACAAGGTGACAACATCATACATCAATCGTCATGGTAGGGTTCGCTCAGCCCAGCTGTTGCGTGTGGCATGGCAGCTTCTGCTCTGGGTTCATCGACACCCGCTCTCACTGAGAGCGGTGTACATTCACAATGTTTTAAACAGGGGCGGACATAATGTCGAGAGGTAGTCCACGTCACGGAGACTGGGCTCTCCATCCCGAATTAATTGCTCAGATCTGGACCAGATTCGGCCGTGTGGCGGTGGATCTGTTTGCATCATGAGAAAATGCACAGTGTCCACTGTGGTTCTCACTGAGCCCACGAGACATTCCCCCCTGGGAGTGGACGCTTTTGCGCACAGCTCATGGCCAAAGAAGCTGTTATATGTGTTCCCTCCTGTCCCTCTCATTCCACTCGTCCTGGAGCTAGTCCAACGGGAAAAACTGACAGTCATCGTCGTTGCGCCAGAGCGGAAAAACGCACCATGGTTTCCGAACCTGCAGCGGCTGGTGACGGATCAGCCATGGCAGCTCCCGTGGAGGAGAGATGCACTTCTCCAGGTGGGAGGGATGATCATGCACTATCCGGAAATCAGTCAGCACCTGTGGGTTTGGATGCTGAATGGAACCGGTTAGTTAGCATGGGCCTCGCTCCAGATGTTGTCCAAACGATCCAGGACGCACGGGTTACGTCCTTAACAACGCTTTACGCATCTAAATGGGTAGCTTTTCAGCGTTGGTGCACAAAAAAAAACGTGGATGCTACGTCGTGTCAAATAAGTTGCGTGCTTTCTTTTCTGCAGCAACTGATGGACAGAAATTTAGCTTTCAGCACCATAAAGGTTTATGTTACAGCTATATCCTCCTGTCATGAAGGGTTTGGTGACAGAATGCTATTTTTTTTTAATTTTCAAGCAATCTATCAATTTCTTCTTGTAACCACTTCCTGGATCTCTTTTCAGCGGTTCATAAGTGGTTAAGTCACCAAGGA
>JBBPBX010071915.1:0-18197 GCA_038048925.1 Garcialebias charrua
TTTACCTCTTTCTGCGTAATTCAGGTGTGTCACAACTGTCGGCGCAGTCGCTGGTGTGTCTGACTGGTCAGACCGCGGTGCGTCACTGTCGTTGTGATGTGTGTCTTCCCACTTCATGACTGAAGAGGTGCTCTTTGAGTCTGTAAGAACTATGTCATCTCTGAGTAGTTCTATACTCAAAAGCTCTTGAACCAAGGTTTCATCGAAAGCTTGGCTGATGGCTGAATTACCTGTCCCAGAGGACAGTACAGCGTCTGTGGTGTGGGATCCTCGGACCTCCACACAGTCTACTACCTGTGGTAGAGAGTGAGAGTACACCCCCCTTTTGTTGGAGGAGGGGTCCTCAAAATCTGTGACACTGAAATCCAAGTGACTGTCAGCATGTCGCGGACTGCCACTTCCAGGACTCACATGTCCTTGAACCAAGGTTTCATCGAAAGCTTGGCTGATAGCTGAATTACCTGTCCCATAGGACAGTACAGCCTCTTCGGTGTAGGATCCTTGGATCTCAACACCTTTCACTACCTGTGGTAGGTAGTGTTCAGTGAGTGCTGACTGTGTCAGCTCGCAGAGGAGGTTCTCTTGTCGGGCCAGAGTCTGGTCCAACTGTTGAGTCTCTACTGTCTCACCTGTAGTTGAAGGTTCACTTACCGGGCTTGTGACCACGGTTGGGGAGTCCCTCGTGGCCACTGCGGTACCTGCGGTTAGGCAGTCTGTACCACAACGAGGAGGCACTTTTATTGGCAGGGGTTTTCTCACTGTTGCCCACATTTTCTGTTGACCATAATCTATAATCGCTTCAAAACGGTTTATAAAGTCTTGGCCAACCAGAAATGGGAATGAGTCAAGTGTGGACACATACACTGGGTGGTGTAGTGTCGTTTTGCCAATCTGCATGTGAACCATAGCTATGGCTGTTAGGGTTGTTCTCGTCTCTGCGAGACCCTGTAGCTCAATAGCACATTCCTCAAAGGGTATTTGCCCGTCAACACCGTTAGCGGCGGTCCTCAGCTCCTCGAACAGCTTGGCCGACATAATAGTTATATCAGAACTGCCATCCAGGAGGGCTTCACGCTCAAGGACACCTTCCAGTGTGATGGGCAGGTAGGCTTTCTTAGCCACCCCCCTTTGCATAAAGTTACACAGAAACCACTTGGGTCTTGGTACACGTTTCCGTTCACGTGTACCTCTGTCTGTGTAATCTTGTTTACTGTCAGCATCTTGTTGGCTGACAGTATCATGACCTTCAGGATGTCGTTGTTTGTCAGCAATTGGTTTGCTGTCAACATCCATGGCCATGTTGGTAGTAGCGTGCGCTGAGGTCTTGTGAAAGACAGTGCTACACATCGCTCCAGGTCGGTCAATGTTGATAGTGTCATTATCAATGATAATGCCACTCATTGTAACAGGTTGGTCAAGCACAGCAACATTCAAATCTACTGACAAACTACTTACTTCCTCTGTCTCTTCCGAGCATAGAGGTGTTGGGCCATTATTCCGGGACATTCGTGACTCTTTGCCTGTTTCGAACTGTTCAGTTCGAGGCGCGGGAGGTGCAGTTCCAAGGCTCGGGGGTGTCTGTTGGGACAACGCATAGTTACATGAGTATAGGTCCCCATCCTTCAATTTCTTTTGAAGTCCACCCACCGATTGACCTTGGTTTTCACCCATCTGGTTCGATCTGAACCATTTTGGCTTCTTTCTCCAGCGGATACCCCCACTTTGTGGTTTGTCAGGTTGAAAGGTCTGTTTCTTTTCGCCTTTGTTAGGAGAGGGAGTTGATGAACTTGTCCCTTCTAGCTCCAGCGAGTGGGATTTGACCGCTTCATTCGGGGACACCTGTAAGGGTGTTTTGGCTTGCATGTTAAATGCAAAGACATCCGCAGCACACTGTACTATTTCATGCAAAGATGTTGCTTCTAAATCACCCCAGGCCAAGTTCCATGGCAACTTGAATCTAACATCAGGGATTAGATTATCCCTGAAAACAGATTTGAAAAGCGTCTGCTCTTCCAGGTCAGGTTCCATCATGTCACCTATATACGCCTTCAAAATTCTGGCAAAGAAAAAATATGGATGTTCATCGTTTCTCTGCAAGACATTTCGGGCAGCTGAGTAGTCACCACACAATGAGAAAGATTTTTCCTCTGTGCAAGGTGCAGGGGGAGCCAGTTCATGGCTCCGGGGTTCCTCTTGGTACCCTCTGATGTATGGGTCTTCTAGAGGCACATACTGTATGAGCCTTGGACGCGTACCGTCTTGAACTTCCATCTTTAACTTGATTTTTTGTGAAAATCAATAAGACAGTTCGAATTTTAATGTGTGCAAATAAATCTTCACTTTTAATGCAGCACTGAGTCAATCAAACTAATCAGCTGTCTGGTTTAAGTGTTTCACTGTGTAATAAGTATTTCTATTCATAGGTACCTTCTTCAGGTTTTACCCTCAAATGAATTGTAAAAGTTAAATGCCTTTTTGCAGTGTTAACTTTAAAATATAACTTATTTTTCAACAACAGTTACTAACTAACCCAAGCATGACGTCCGTTTTACTTACTCAAACACTATTTAAAAGATTCGAAATAAATACATTGTTCACACTAAAATGTACCCAGAATGCTGCTCCATTATGCCTTAAAAAAGATGTATTGCAGTTTGGCTAAACTGTTTTGCTGTATTTTGACAGTTATCAGGAGTGAAAAATGGATTACCTGTTTATTTTAAATATTTTTTATTTAAAATAAACTGGAGGTGTTTGTGTGCTTAGCATAACATGACAGATGGCATTCCAAATAAAAATCAGTGACTTTTTATCAATTTGTTGTCTGTTGACATCCTCAAAGTTGTTCTGCTATCTTTGTTTTGATTTTTTGTGAAAATCAAGTCAGCAGATGCTTTCTGTTTATTTTAAATTTTGTATTTAAAATAAACTGGAGTCATTAATTTTACACAGAAAAACGTTAAAAATGCAATTTTTAACTAAAAGTGTACAGTGTACACCAATTCTGTTTAAAATTCAGAGATGTGAAGAGCTTAATGTGGAAATTCTCTGTTCTCCATCATTTTTTTAATTTATTTTATTTAATCTGAAAATCAAATAAAAGATGCTTTTTGAGTGTTATTTTAAATCTCTTCAGTATTTAAAATGAGCATCAATTGTTCGACTGTACCTCTGTTATACTAAAATTTGTATTTAGAATAAACAGGAGTTTTTGTTTGCGTACAGAACAATTTTAAAAGCTGGTAATTTCACCATAAAATGCTGACTTTTTATGATGTTTTTGAGAAAACTCATCTGTCAACGTCTTTTAACCAACAGGGGGCAGCTTCGAGTCTTAATGTTTGTTATCACGAGGAGACTAAATTTTTCATTCAGTATTTAAACTAAAACTACCTTTTAGAGTTAGTTTCTAGTGTGTTCGTGATAAACGCTCGAACTGCGGTCTTGTCAGAGACAAATTTATGTTGTTAGACAGTTTAGATGGCTTAAATTGAGTTTTTAAACTTTTAGTGAAACCACTTTTCACCGTGTGTGTGTGAACTGCGTCTGCTTGTCACTCAAAGTGCATCAGGAAATGACGACACAAATAGGCGGGTCGACGCAGCGCGTCACCAGCTCTGCTGTGCTGAGCGAGGCGGAGCTCGCTACACAGATACGTGACGTCAACCAATCAATCACAGCGGTTGTAGTTCATTACCCAAGCATTAATGGCGAATGTAGTTTCTTACCTTCGACCAATGTAGTACCGGAAATGACGACAAAGTGGGTTGGTCGCAACGGCGTGCGTTCCCACTACAGCGAATCAGCGTTCGCCACGAGTGATTGACAGCTCACAGCTCTCGTTTCATCCAATCACAGCTCATAAACAAACGTGTACTAGGACACGTAGCTCTTTAACGTTAGCTTAGCACAACAGAATACAACTTTATAGACTCGTAACCAACTCAAACGCTTCGAATTAACTCCCCAAAACTCTGAAACGTGGCAATCACATTTAAAACAGGCACGACTAAGCTACGCTCAGTAACCAGCACGTCAACTGTAACACGACACGGACTCCCTCGGAGCCGCGTTCAGGTCGGTTCCGTCCACTTTAAAGGAGCAGAACTCGGGTTTCAGAACCACTATCCGACACCGTTCTAACAGTTATATGCTTCTATGACCTGCTCCAACATGTAAAATACCAGCACAGCAATCTTGTAGATGTTAAATTAGCTTTTCAGGCAATTTGACTCGGCGGTCATTTTGCAGTGAGATTGCCTCAGCTTGTGCAACGTAATCTGGACCGGGTCCTTATCAGAACCACCAGACACTTCCCACACAGCGAGACAGATCCCCACCAAACTACTTATAGCGTTTCAAAAGTTGAACAAATAACAATTTCAGCTTCAAATGTCATTAACTGCAGTCCTGCAATCGTTCTGAACACTTTTCCAGCCAAAATAATTAACCTGTTAGAGTCTAAAACTTGGATCCTATTATGCCAACATGACGTTACAGTTCATGACCGAGACCACAGATATCAATAAACTTTTAGAAGCCGATACGAGGCCACCAGATGTAAAGGGTTTAGAGGGGGGTCAGTTTAATACTGACCTCCTTTTTACCTTAATTTACTTATTCAGATTGAATAGTAATTTCACGGATTCTCTTCTTTTTCAGTTTATTCAATATTTCTGTGATCTTTGTGATGGATAAAGAACCATAGCCATTAAGTGACAGTAAACGTTGACTTTAGTTGGTATGCCAGAAGACACTACCATTTATTTAAAATAAATCACTAAATCAACATCATTACACTTGATTGGCAGGGTTTCATTTTCTTGCGATTTAACACACATCACACACTTGATTTAACACAACAGACATAAATACTAGATGTTAAACATATTTAGTCTGAGGGCTCTTCAGCTTAATTATAGTTTCCAGCTTAAGATTGAGAGGGAAAGGGAAAAGGAGGAATAAGAGGTTGGAGAGATTAAGTTATTTATCTCGAGTGTAACCAGAGATGACACTTTCCATCCGACTTCGGCTAAATCCCAGGTACGTTTGTAAACAGCTCTTTACCTTTTGACGATGCGTCTGATAAAGATATCACCAGCCTCCCAGGTGCACAGAGTCCTTCCGGCCCTCGTACGTCTGAACTGGTCGTTTACTTCCAACGTCTCCTCGGATCCGCGTCAGCCGTCAGAAACATGTGGCAGCTTCTGGCCGACTTCAAGACGAGATGTTTCTCAAAGAAAGTTCATTAGGAACTTTGGAGCTTTTGCTCGGGGAACTGGATGGAGGCGTCCATCAGTTCTAGCTGACAAGTTAGTCTTTGGCTCTTGACCAAGCTTGACCAGCTGCAAGGCAGAGAGCTTTCAGGTCTCTGTCCATTCAAACTCTCTGTCCATTCAAAGACTGAAGCGTTTCCGCCCAGTTAGAACTTAAAAAGAGACTTAGAGAGGAGAGAAACTTGTCTCTTTTTCATTGGTCCACTTGTTATCACTATTCAAGGTGAAATTCAGCACAGAGAAGGAAATTGTTTAGGAAAAGTATCTGAGTGAGAGACTTTCAGACGCTAGATGAGAGTTTTAGCTGAAACTCGACAAAAACAATTTCAGTGTAAGTCAGTTTGACATTTTAGCTGAACTTTGACACCTTTTCACTTGCAGAAATGACACATTGATGTTTCACATTTAAAGAATAACAGCATATAACATATATCATGAAAATGACAAAAGTTATTCTTTTGATTACATTAGAATAAAATCAAAGGTAGAAATAGTCTCTTTTGGTGACTATATTCTGATTACAACTAATGGAATGATTTTGTGATAAATGTCTTGCTTTACTGAGAGGTCAGTAAAGATCATCTCTGGACAGTTCAAAAACCTTAATTTGACTCTGGGTAGGTCCACTACATACCATACCACTTTATTTATAGAGCACTTAGGCTGACGCGGGCCAACCAAGGTGCTGTACGATAGAAACAAGCCAAGCAGACAGAAAAAAATAAATAAAAATAAAAAAAATAAAAACAAAAACGAAAACAAATTATATAGAAAAAGCAACAGAAACTAGCTAATATAGTGGAAAGTGTATATTAAAGAGAGGATCAAAACAAATCACATCATATTAAAGTTGGAAGAATAAAGGTGGGTTTTTAATCAAGACTTAAATACTGTGAGTGAGGGAGCCTGCCTGACACTCAGTGGTGATATAATAATAATGCAATAAGGGAATATTGGGAGGTGTTCCTAGAAATACCTAATAATAATAAAGAATATATCACTAATAACATTGATGAAGGCTCATAAAAGGAAACAGCTCATTCATTGATTAGATGATCAGTTATACAAAAAATAACTTTTTAGATTTTTATATTCAACAGCATAGCCATTTAAAGGATCATTTAAGAAGCACGTTGTACTGTAGGATAAATCAGATAAACCTACAAACCACATTGCTTTTATATATGTTGTTTAATAATCGGGTACTGTATATGTCATTTGATAAACAGGTATTTATTTTAAACAGATCCAAAGAGAAAAAGATGGGGGACGCCCTGGAGTTTTGGATCTATTCAAAATGTTGATTTGAATGGCTGATTTTGAAATGTGGTGGTTCTATATTTTTAAAAACACGACTGACTCTGACTATAGACTGGACTTATTTTGAGCACATGAACCACATGTTTGTATGTCTCTATATATATATATATATGTTTATGGCTGTATGTCTGTCTATACGGCTGTATGTCTGTCTGTACGTATATGTCTGTCTATGTCTGTATGTATGTTTAGACTTTTTCTACAGACTATGAAAAAGGTAAAGTATTTTAGGTGAGTATAAAACGTCTCCGTCTCCTGCTACTCACTTTGATGATCATGCTAATTAAGAATAACTTACTAATTAAAAACTAACCTCAAATCAAAGTGAGTGATTACTCATTTTCACTGAAGAATGAAATCATTTGTTGTTGTGTTGTTTTTTGCCATTAAATACAAATGTTTTAGATAGTAAGAATGGAATTTTATTTTAAGTTTAAAGAAACAATTATTATTATAGCCAATTACAGAATTTAGTTTAAGTTAACAGATTTGACTCACTAAGGAGTTACCCACAGTTTGACCTTCCCCAGACCACAAATGGCTCATGGGATCTGAAGGCCTTAGTTTTATTTGACAATTTGCAAGTTTTTTTGGTGTCCAGTTCTCCTCTAAAAAGACTACAGGTCTCCGGAACTCCTTCAGGGGGAGTTGCCAGTGATGCCAGTGAATCCCGCCTTGACTCGAGGTCCTGCTAGGGACGGCTGAAAACGAGGGTGAACGGGACCCCAACAGGTGGTGGAAAGGACGCGTCATCTTCTCGAGAGAAAAAGCAGCAGCGGTTACATCTGAGTGACCGGTGCTCCCCTGAAAAAGAAGTTTGGAGCAATCGCTGAGCCAGATTTTGAAGATGGATCTGGTCAGAGCAACTTTGTCAGGATGTGGCTTGACTACCATTGTGCCACACACAATTCAGGGTTGCGACCTGCTACTGTGCCCGCAATTCATGCCTGAATGGACTAAACACCTGAATGGACTAAACACCCAGGAACAGGCAGTTGGACAAGACAAGATTACATGAAACCGATGTCTGAAGACGTGAATGATACCCATCAAACTGCCTGATGCCCTCCGCCCACAGGGCGCACAAAAAAACCATCCCCAAGAAGAAAAAGACTTGAACAAAAATCCCTCCCCAAGAAGAAAAAGACCCGCACAGAAACTCACAGAAGAAAAAGACTTGAACAAAAAGCCCTCCCCAAGGAGAAAAAGACCCGCACGGAAACTCACAGAAGAAAAAGACTTGAACAAAAGCCCCCCCCCAGAATCACATGAACTTATTTCACAGACAAAAGCTTTCCCCAAGCAGAACTGGACTGATCTCATAAGCAAAAGCTTGCCCAACAATGAAAAACTGGACTTATTCCACACACAAAGAACTTCCCCCCCCCCAGATGAAATGGACTTGTGCCCAACAATGCAAAACTGGACTTATTCCACACACAAAGAATCCCCCCCCCCGGATGAGGTGGACTTGTGCCCAAAGGAAAGACACTGAACTTACCCTCCCACACCAGAAAAAGATGGATGCTGTGAAGAAGAATGGTTGATCTATTTCATTTTTTGAGTTCAAATCGGTTGTTTTTACTTTCCTGGGCAATAGTTGATATCAAAGAAGTTTCAAACTTATTTTATTTTTGTGCCCATAAAGGGCTATTTTGTTGTGTGTTTGAGAATTATTTCCCACATCTTTGAAAGTGTATAAGTTCCATTTAATTGTTTGACACAACAAATTAGATTGGTTCTTTTTTGGTTAAAACAAATTAGATTGGTTCTTTGGTTAAAACAAATTAGATTGGTTCTTTTTATTTTAAAACAAATTAAATAGCTTATTTCTTTTATTTGTTTAACACAAATAGATTAGTTCCTTTATATATATATATGTTTCTTCTCAAAAGTTCTATTTCTTTGGAAAAACTTGGTTTTTGTGGGTAAATAGACTAATTCATGCTAGATATATTGTTCCTTTTAAAAACTTTGACATAAACCATGAAAAGAGACCATACTCATTGCAAAATTCTCCTCAAAAACTTTATTTCTCTCAAACATTGAAATAAGTCATGAAATATGACAAACAGAGTTCTCCAAAACTTTATTTCTCTCAAACATTGAAATAAGTCATGAAATATGACAAACAGAGTTCTCCAAAACTTTATAATCTCTCAAACCATCCTAAAAAGGTGACCCTGCGCTGTTAGGGCGTTACTGTGGGGGCACGGGACGGTGGTGTGAGTTTTTTCCTCTAATTAGAAATTCGGCCTCAGAGGTTGTTTTCCGCACCGCTCACCTGATTGATAATGATCAGTTTATATATGATAAAGAGGATGAAATGATGGAGATGTTCAATATTTATCATCTAAAACTAATTACTCTGACCCAATAATTATAACCCAGCTCACTTATATCAAATATTCTCTGTTCCCTTTAAACACTTATATTTGATAGTACAAACATGTTGTTTGCTTTGCTCCTTGATACAGAAGAGACAGTCTTCTAGCCTTGACAATCTTTGGATTAGATGTTCTTGTTTGATCAGAACCATGACTTGTTTGTTTTATCTGTAAGACGTCAGAGCTGTCAAAACTCCACCTCCTTCTTGTTTAAATAGCTTGTCATGTCCAGTACAATTCGGAATTGTGCAGGACAATGTATTTGAGACCAAACTAGTTTCAAATGACATTAAAAAGCCTTCCCCTTTGCAAAGTTGTTTGTCTGATTTAACACTGTTCTCTTGTTTATCTTTGTGTGGTTTTTATTAAGGTAACAGGGGTTTAAAATCCCCATCAGTCATCCTCCTCCACCTCACTCTGTCCTCTACATCCTCTGTCCTCACTCCAACTACCTTTATGTCCTCTCTAACTGCATCCATATATCTCCTCTTTATCTTTTTCCTGGCAGCTGCATTTCTAACATCCTTCTACCAATATACCCACTGTCCCTCCTCTGGACATGTCCAAACCATCTCAGTGTGTCCTCTCTAACTTTATCTCCCAGTTGTTCAACATGTGCTGTACCTCTGATTATCTCATTCCTGATCTTATCCATCCTTGTCACTCCTAAGGAGAACCTCAGCATCTTCATTTCTGCCACTTCCAGTTCTTTCTCCTGTCTTTTTGTCAATGACACTGTCTCCAGACCATACAACATAGCTGGTCTCACCACTGTCTTGTAAACTTTTCCTTTGACCTTTGCTGACACCTTTTTGTCACAAATCACTCCTGAAACTTTTCTCCATCCACTCCATCCTGCCTGGACTCTCTTCTTCACCTCTTTACCACATTCCCCATTTTCCTGGACAGTGGACCCCAAGTACTTGAAGTCCTGCACCTTTGTGACCTCTGCTCCTTGTAGCCTCACTGTTCCACTGGCCTCCCTCTCATTCACACACATGTACTCTGTCTTAGTACTTATTTTAAATGAATGAATAAATGGATTAAATAAAATATTAAATAGCTTTACATATGCTAAGTTCTTGGCATAAATCAACACAGACATGTTCTCGATTTTAGTACTGTATTTTACATTGTTTTATAATGTAGCTGTTTATGTTTTTTAACACAGTTTTTTTGTGATTTTTAATTAATATGCTTTTTTATGATTGTTGGCTGCAAGTATCAAGCTGCAAAATCCTTTCCTTCCTGAATGTGAGGCAGGTCTTGATGTCTATGCGCAGCATTATTACTCTGGGTTCATGAGACACGACTCCGGATTGGATTGGCCCCACCCCTACTACTACTGTTGCATTGTGGGGAATGTAGTGTTGGTACGTGACCGGAGGGCTTATTATGTTGTTTTTCTGGCAAAATACAAAAATAATAATAATAAAATAAAATAAATAATTTTAGTACATGTTATTATGTGTCAGAGGAGGGCTTAGAATAGGAAATTAAAAAAAAAAAAAAAAAAATTTTTTTTTTTTTACCAAAAGGGCACTTGGGGGCAAGGAGAAAAAGGGGCAGGTGCTCAAGCCCCCATAGCCCCCCCCTCTGCACGTCCCTGACCCTCGGTGTTGGAGCGGTGGTCGTGGAACGAGCGCATCGACTCGGACCCAGGAGGGACAGCACCGCAGCGCCCCGCACATTAATAATGACATTCCTCAGTTACAAGGATAAACAGCTTGTTGCTGTAGCATCAAGGGCTAAAGCAGACATCCGTTACCAGGATCAACAAGTGCGGTTTTACCCAGATGTGGCGGCGAGTTTGCTTCAGGTTCGGAAGCAGTTCGACCCAATACGCACGGAGCTGCGCAAACTGGGACTGCGCCATGGGGTGGCTCACCCAGCCAAGCTGCTGGTGACTTATGAGGACCGGACTCATGTGTTTAAAACAGCGGCGGCTGCACGTGAGTTCCTGAAGAAGATCCAGGAGTAATCTGACGAGGAGGTAACAGTGAGCTGAACGTCCAAATACTAGTTTCATAAATCAAGAGTTTGAGACAGTGTAAAACTTTGATGGTGCCTTATGTTAAGTTTTATTGTTATTGAAACAGCAGTGGACTAATAAGCCTATTTAGGGCACATTTTTTGTTATGTTTTATTATTATTGAAATAGCAGTGGACTAATAAGCCTATTTAGGGCACATTTTTTGTTATGTTTTATTATTATTGAAATAGCAGTGGACTAATAAGCCTATTTAGGGCACATTTTTTGTTATGTTTTATTGTTATTGAAATAGCAGTGGACTAATAAGCCTATTTAGGGCACATTTTTTGTTATGTTTTATTGTTATTGAAATAGCAGTGGACTAATAAGCCTATTTAGGGCACATTTTTTGTTATGTTTTATTGTTATTGAAATAGCAGTGGACTAATAAGCCTATTTAGGGCACATTTTTTGTTATGTTTTATTGTTATTGAAATAGCAGTGGACTAATAAGCCTATTTAGGGCACATTTTTTGTTATGTTTTATTGTTATTGAAATAGCAGTGGACTAATAAGCCTATTTAGGGCACATTTTTTGTTATGTTTTATTGCTATTGAAATAGCAGTGGACTAATAAGCCTATTTAGGGCACATTTTTTGTTATGTTTTATTGTTATTGAAATAACAGTGGACTAATAAGCCTATTTAGGGCGCATTTTTGTAATGTTTTATTGTTATTGAAATAGCAGTGGACTATTATGTATATTTAGGACGCCTTTATTGTTTTGTTTTATTGTTATTGAAACAGCAGTGGACTATTATGCATATATAGTTTTATTTAGGCATGGTAAAAGGGAGTGAGCACACACCATGTTGATGTGCACATTAATACGTTCAAACCTGTGAACACATAAGTAAAGTGGAAGGTTAAATTTCAGTTCTAAATAGCGAACAGCACCGATGAAGAAAGAACGGATATGGAGTGGTTAGACTGCTCCTCACTGTGTGAGGGTCGTCACACGCGTTAACAGGAGGTGTACTGAGGGGGGAGGGAGATCCTCGGAGGAGGGATTTGGGGTGGGAGTTTAGGTTTAGGGGATATGTTGTGTGTTTTGATTTGTTGTTTAAGCTTCTCAGATGTTTATGCCCTTACGGTGTAATTATTATTATTTTTTTTTGTATTATATATATTTTTTGGTAATCCGATAAGTCTTACATGTCACAAGCTCTAAATCTTAAAATGGTCACATGGAACTGCAGGGGTTTACAACGTTTAAAGAAGGTTAAACAAGTCATTAATAAATTGCATGATTTGGACTCCAAAATAGTATTTCTACAGGAGACACCTCTTATGGAAGAAGACGAGGGGCGGGTCAGGAGGAGGTGGCGTGGTGATGTATTCACTTCAGCATTTTCTTCTCAAGCAAGAGGTGTTATGACTCTTATTCATGAATCTGTCCCATTTCTTGTAAACAATGTTATCAAGGATAAGAAAGGTAGATATTTAATAGTTCAGGGCTCTTTACTATCAGAAAAACTTAACCTGGTTAATGTTTACGGTCCTAACACAAATGACTCAGGGTTCTTTCAGGATTTGTTCCTTTCACTTTCATCGATGCAAGGGCAGTTTGTGATCGCAGGGGATTTTAATTGCACACTTATTCCAGAAATAGATAGATCCACAGGATCAGATTTAACACATAATAACTGCAGAACAACTATACATATGTTTATGAAAGTTCTTAAACTGGTTGACATCTTTAGGGAACTCCATCATCAAACTAGAGCATACTCATGCTATTCATCAACATTTCAGACATACTCGCGAATAGATTATTTTTTAATTTCGTCAGAATTATTATCTAAAATTCAAAACTGTAAGTATGACAGCATTGTGATCTCAGACCATGCCCCGTGCTGTCTTAGCTACCGTGATGAGAATTTAACCAGGGACCCCCCTAGATGGCGTTTTCAGCATAAATGGCTGCAGGATGAAGATTTTGTTAAATATATTGGGCTACAAATTGATGAGTTCTTTCAGTTGAACACAAATCAGACAACAGCTTGCATCAGATGGGATGCCTTTAAAGCATTTATTAGAGGACATATTATTAGCTTTACAGGCAAAAAGTCCAAGGAAGCCAAGACTAAAAGGCAACATCTAGAAAACAAAATAAAGGACATTCAGGAGAGGGTTTTTCAAACAAATGATACTGAGCTGAAAAAACAACTGTTGCTCTTAAGAGCAGAATATGATAAACAGTCTAGTTTCAGAGCTGCATCCAGTCTCTTAAGATTAAAACAAAACTTTTACGAGCAGGGGGATAAAGCTGGAAAACTTCTAGCTTGGCAAATTAAAAAACTTGAAGCAACAACCTCGATCACATCAATTATAATACAAGATAAAACTTTAATAGACCCAAGGGATATCAATAATGCCTTTAAAGATTATTATCAGAAATTATATGATACTCAAGGAAATTTAGACCAAATAGAATTTGATAAGTTTTTGAATGGGATACATATTCCTGTCATTGCAGATGACAGTAGAGCTGACTTAAATATAGAAATAAATAAAGAGGAACTAGCACAGGCCATTAATGGAATGAAATCCGGTAAGCAAGCAGGACCTGATGGTATCCCCATTGATCTTTATAAAAAAAATTAAGGATAAATTGTTGTCACCTCTTCTGGATATGTTTATGGAGTCATTTAAAAATGGCAGCTTGCCTCTCTCCTTGAATCAGGCGCTAATCATTCTGCTGCCAAAACCAGGTAAACCTCACCGCTCGGCTCGGCTCGGGTTGGATCGGCTCAGGTCGGCTCAGTTCGGGTCGGGTCACATCTATGTTCTGTTTCCACAGCTTTTTTGTACCCCTTCTGTGGGCGGGGTCCAGAATCCTACTCGTCTTACCACATGGTGGCAGTAGTGTTCCCTCAAGCTATTTACTACAGTACTAGCCACCACTAGAAGAAGAACACAATAAAGGCTTTGACAGAATGTTGTGAAAGAGATGTCATGCTATAATGAGTACCTCATGAGCTGTAATCTTTAAACCCAATTCATAATCCTACCTTGTTGCCTTCTTTAAACCCATGTATTTTCCAATTTAGTATTTTTACAATAAAGATGTATTAAAGCATATTTTATTATTTAGTTATGCACAAGGTGCTTGATAAAGTTGCAAAACCATATTTATCTGAGCTGCTTCAACCTTCCTGCCCTCCCCGATCTCAGATCAGCTGAGCAGTTGCTGCTGACAGTCCTCAAAACTTTTTAAATCTTATTTAAAAACACACATTTATTCCTTGGCTTTTAACACGTGATCTTATCTTTTATGGCATGTTAACACACCTGCAGTAAGACTGGTATATGTATTTATTTTTGTATGCTTTTTATAGTTTTTAATTAACTTGTCTTTTATGTTATTGTACAGCACTTTGGTTGACCCTGTGGTTTTTAAAATGTGCTTTATAAATAAAGTTGATTTAAAACATCACACTGTGATCTTTGAAACTGCCAGAGTTTCCCTGGTAAAGTTGCTGCTGGGTGGTAGATGGTAGATGGATGGTCTGTGAATTCTTTAACTTTAAACTGTCCAAAGGACTTTGGCCACTTTTAATTTTTGACTTTTTTTGTATGACTTCATCCTAGAACCAAATAATTTATAACGTAATAACAGTTGAGCAGATTCTAATAATCTTTATCTTATGATTCTTTAAAGGTCAAATGCAAATGGAAAGTTCTCTTAACTTCCAGTATGGATTTAAACACAATACACACTTCACATTATAAAATAAGTTTAGGAAATTGAATGTTCGAGGACACCACTTAAGAAAATATAACGTTTAATAGGAAAAGTTTGAAGTGACAAACAGAAGTAACAAATTTCCATCTGGTGTCTCACGTCTTCCTCCAGAAGATGACACAGGTTGTTGAATTCTGGCGATTTTCTTCTGTTGACTGTAAAAGAAAAATGTGATTAATTTAGTCCAGAAACTGTTTTTTTTTTTTTAAACAACACAGTGTGATCACAACATGTTCATATACTAAATGTATCCTGTTGGAGTTATTTGAAATAAAATTCAATGTTTTATAGACATAAATGTGTCAAGCTACCTCCATTAATTTTCTCCCTTGTACTTTGTATCACATATTATCAATTCTATCAAAAACCACATAGCTGATATTTTTCAAAAAAATCTAGTGTGATCACAACATGTTCATATACTAAATGTATCCTGTTGGAGTTATTTGAAATAAAATTCAATGTTTTATAGACATAAAGACACCTCCATTAATTTTCTCCCTTGTACTTTGTATCACATATTATCAATTCTATCAAAAACCACATAGCTGATATTTTTCAAAAAAATCTAGTGTGATCACAACATGTTCATATACTAAATGTATCCTGTTGGAGTTATTTGAAATAAAATTCGAATTTTTATAATTTATTTTCGTTGTGCAAGCACAGTTTTGGAAGGAGTCAAAGCGAAACTACTTTAAATGCAGCAGATTTGACCACTACGTGACAATATTAAAGCGTGGTTAAGCTCAGGAGCCCTCGTACTATAAAGTCAGCTATGAAATATATTTTATATCTGTTCATTGAGCTACATTTAAAGACATAAAGCCGCCCGCGCGCCGCGTGTTGCTCGTGGCGAACCTGCTTTTTAAAATCCTGCAGTTTTGAGCAATACGTGATTTTATTAAGGACACGTTCAGCTGAAGACCCATCTTTGCTATAAATTTTAAAAATAATAATTGTTTTTACCGTGTTATTCATGTAAAGTCCTGCAGTGATCACTTCCCTCTCTTCCGTGAAAACTGCTCGAGTCTCCTCCTTCCTACTTCCGGAGCGGGTCAGCTCGCCTCAGTACCCCTCTGAAACCAGCCCGAAAATCTCAAGAAATCTTGCGCGGCTTAGCACGGAATATCCGGTGGAAAAGGATGAAAGGGGGTCTCTGCGACGCACATATGACGTAACATCCGACCCGAGCCGACCGGTGGAAAAGGGGCATTAGTCTATATAACTCAGACCTCAAAATTATCTGTAAATTATTGGCAAAAAGGTTGCAAAGAATCCTACCAGACATAATAAATAAGGATCAAAATGGTTTTATAGTTGGGAGGCAAGGATATCACAATATTAGAAGGGTCCTGAATATTATTTGGCCAAAAAAGAATACTAAAGATACAGCTCTTCTCTCTTTGGACGCCGAAAAGGCTTTTGATAGGGTCGAATGGCCCTATCTTTTTAGCATATTGGAAAGGTTTGGTTGTGGAGGTAACTTTATTAAATGGGTTAAAATATTATATAATAATCCAACTGCAGAGATAATGTCAAACAAAATATTTTCAAAGGCGATTCAAATCAGGAAAGGTTGTCGCCAGGGATGCCCTCTTTCTCCCTTGTTATTCACTTTGGCAATTGAACCATTGGCAGCAGCTATTCGTTTACATTCACAGATCCCTGGGATCACAGTGGGCCCCACAGAACACAGAATCTCTTTATTTGCGGATGATGTAATTTTATTTCTAACAGATCTAAAAAAGTCAATTCCGGCAGTGATGGAAGTGATTCAGGCATTTGGGAGAGTCTCAGGTTACAGAGTAAACTATACAAAATCTTCTATCCTGGTGTTAAATGAAGGTGAAAGAACTAATCCCATCAGTGAGGTTAAACAATTTAAAGTAGTGGATCATTTTGAATATCTAGGTATTCAGATCTTCCCGGAACTCCAACAGGTTGTCAAATCTAATTACGAACATCTAATGAAAACAATAACTGCCTCATTTGACAACTGGATCAACCTACCTATATCCATATTGGGAAGAGTTAATGTTCTGAAAATGAGTATACTACCAAAGCTATTATACCTCTTTCAAAGCATTCCCCTCCCGCCTCCACCTGAATTATTCAATTGGTTAAAAAAAAACATTTTGAACTTTTTGTGGAACAAAGGAAAATCTAGAATACGCCTCTCTTTGCTTTATTTACCATTTGACAGAGGGGGGTTAAAATGCCCCAATTTTAAATTTTACTATTGGGCAACACAATTAAGGACTATTATGTTCTATTTTGCAGATAAAGATAATCCTCACTGGGTAGAAATGGAGTCTTATAATTTAAATTTAGCTCTTCCATTATTTTTATACTCAGATACTCTAAAGAAGCTACAGAAACATACTACAAACCCTATTTTGAAAAATATGATTAGAATTTGGCAGGACGTTAGAAAATATCTAGCAGAACCAAACAGCATGTCCCAATTTAGCCCAATATGGGGTAATCAGCTGTTTGCTCCAGGTAGGGCAGATGGAACATTTAAGCTTTGGGCATTGCAAGGTTTAAAAAGTATTGGTGATCTTTACCCATCAAACTCGGATACATTTTTATCATTTGGAGAATTACAGACCAAGTTCAAGTTAGATAAAAAGCATTATTTTAAATTTCTTCAATTAAGAAGCTTTGTCAAAACAAACTACAGTGACCTTAACAAGCCCCCCCTTACAATGCTTGAAAAATTAATGATTCGGAACAAATCAAGAAAGGGCATTATCTCAGACTTTTATAATGTGCTGATTTCTAACTCGTTAGAGAACTCAAATAATAGGCTTATAAAATGGAATATGGACCTATCATTAAATATCAGTGAACAGGATTGGGAAAAGGCTTGCATTAAAACCCACACAATGTCCATAAACAGCCGTCTCAGAATTCTACAATTTAAATGGCTAATGCGTGTTTATATTACGCCTGTGCAGTTAAATAAATACAATAATAACATCCCAGATCTTTGCGTAAAATGCAATTCAAAAGGGACTTTAATTCATTGCATGTGGGAATGTAGACAAATTAATGCACTTTGGACAGAGGTGAAAGACATAATTGAAAAAGTTATTTTAAAGCAAATCCCATTAGATCCTAAATTGTTCCTGTTAGCTTTATACCCCGAGAAGCATAACTTTAGTAAAGCGGAACGTACTTTCATAGATATAAGCTCATTATCTGCAAAAAAATGTATAGCTTTGGCATGGAAAAATGTCAGTAGACCTAGTGCCACGCAGTGGTTAAAGCAGATGGCGTCCAATTTGCCGTTAGAAAGAATAACATATATTAGGAAATCCAAACAGTATCTGTATGAGGAAATTTGGGGTCCTTTCATTAATTTTATTAAGGACTTAGATATATCAGAAGGTTTGTTTGAGTTTTGATTTTCTTTTTGGTACCTGCG
>JBBPBX010071916.1:7413-18196 GCA_038048925.1 Garcialebias charrua
TGAAGGTAGAAGAGCTGCAATCTCGGTGGACAAACTGTACATCAATGGTCAGCTGTTCAGAGACCCAGAGATTACTCCATGGCTATATTAGTCATCATTAAGGTAAGAATGATTTTCAGTTACTATTAATAATTAATATTATTAGCTAGTTATCATTATTACTGTACTTACCAAATAAATGTTAAAATTTTTCAGCACAGCTCGATTGGTGGGTTACACAGACTGGTGGTACACGGTGGCATGGCAATTAATGTGGTAGGAGGGTTCTTTTTTTATTTTTTCTTCTATCTGTCATCTTCTAGTGTTCAGTATGATTTCACTTTCTTTTCTTGTCTGTATTTTTCTAACTCAACATTTGTTAATACACAAGCACAAGGACTCATATACACTCGTATCTGCTTACACAAATACATGATAAAGGTACACATCACTGATTTATCGTTAAAAACAACACTTAGAATATTACTTAATGATATATAGTCAAACATCAAGGATTATGTGTTTACCTGGGTGTTTTATTATCTTCTATATCTATGATAATGGTTGTGGTTTATCTATATTTTCACAGACACAAGTATGGGCACTTTAAGATTTGTCACATTTTAGCACTCGTTAAACCATTCAGTGAGTAGTGCATCTATCATAACTTCTGCTTTATTATTTTTAGCTAATCAGGTTTAAACTGCAGTTACACAGGTACAGTAATCATTTCTAGTGACCATTTTCAAAATCTAAAAGGACAATTAGACTATTTAAGTGTCAAATATACTTAGTATATCATTCCACAAGTATAATACATTTGGTTTCAATAGATATATCAAATTAAAACTTGGTTATTGCAAGCAGCCACCATAAAAGGCAGCTAACTGTAACTGCCTAAAGGTGTGTGTTTAATTTTCATGTATTTTTGCAAAATACCTTGCAAATCACAGGATTGCTTTTTTTTTTCTTAAACATTGAGTAGCTGAGAGTCAGCCACAACACATACCACGAGCCCTGACAGATTTGACTTAAAATGTACCTGTAGGAGACAACCTAATTTGTCTGTTACCACAAAAAAAAATCTCATACCTATTTGGCAGATATTACTAAAACAATCAGAACGTAAACACTGGACTTATGTCTACAACTGATTGACTTTTGGTGTCAACTTGATTCAATGTGGAATATTAATCTGCATTTGGAGATGTCTTCATTAGTTGTAACAGAATTGTAATGGGTGAAGCCGAACTGTTCACAGTTTGAAGTTGGGTCAAGCTGTTCTCCCAGTCACATATAGTCTCCCAGTTATAACAAGACTGGCGGCTCTATGTCTTACTGAAAATCTTTGATTGAGTAAGCCCCTTCAGGTGATCAGAGGTTAGACCGATAATGTCGCTTAGATCTGTATTATCCCTGGGATGTTCTGCTTGATGTTATTTTGTAATAAACTGATAAAATAAAAATCAGTGAGCTGGATCGTACTGTCTCCCTTATCGTTTTGCTCTGACAGCTAATTGACCTGAACATGCACAAAAATCTCCACAACTGTCACTTTTACAGATGTTGAGCTAAAAGTTTAACTTTTTTTAATAATGACATGCAAGGCAGCAGGCAATATGGATTAATATAAGGATTGTTACTTTAATTTATTTAAGGTTTGATGCTTGTTTTGTTCAACTCTAATCAGTCGCATCATATATTTGTTGCTCCAGTTCACTTTAATTAATCTGAAATCAAGCAGCAGCTGCATAAAGGGGATACATGGATAAAAAAAAGAAAAACAACGCACAAAAATCCAACATGACAAATTCTTTATTATACAATAGATGCATACAAAAGAATGACTACATGCACTGACCTGCCTGGAGATAGATCTGTGTAGACAGAAGCATTCCCCTTTAAAAGAGTTATTATAATGAGGTTTTTATTATGATGGCCTGCATACAAATAAACTCACGTCTTGGCTCAGAGGACGCCACAAATTAGTTCAGCATAGATTGAATCTGCAGAGCACATACTAAAGTCCATGTGACGTGTCCCTGTGTCATTTTTGTGTGAATGAGTGCCTAATTAATTGATGCGCTCTCTCTATACAGCTGATTGCCTGGAAGGGGCTTAAAAGGATCAATCTCCTCCCGCTGAACGAGCGAGGGAGGCCAGAGGAGAGACGTTGGCCTTTCTCTCCAGCCTCGCTCCTGCTCCTTTTGTAGATACCAGTAGTTGCACCTTTTCACTGATGTGTTGAGCTGAGTGTTGTTGGGACTGGGAGTTATCAGCTGTCATTGTGTTTTTGGTTTTTGGTTGTAGGGTTAAGGCCCCAGTATAGCTCTGCGTTGGGCCGAACGCCGCACGACGCCGTGCGAACGCCGCGGCACAAGCCTTTGAACGCAGGCGTGAACGCGCCAAGATCAAATTTCACGACAGCTTACGCGTGCACGTTGTCTCACAATAAACTGCCCGGTGCCGGACTGTTTTGTATGTGACACAAATGTATTAAATTCAGATTCAGATTCAGATTCTGTTTATTATCGCCATTGTCAATGAACAGGATTCACAGACTAGGAATTTGCTTCGGCAAATTCCCCTTCTTCATCCCTGATCTGGACTTTTCTTTTGTTTTTTTTGCCAAAAGTCAAGTGATCGCTTCCTCCTCCGCTGACTCCATGACTGAAATGATGAGGAAATGAATGAATTTGTCACGAGCGAATTAAACTCATGTCCAACGTGGCTGCGCGAGGTTCTAAATATTTCCTGGTGTTCTGGTGTGCTGGACCAGCGCTCCCTGTTTTTATTTTATTTTTTAGAACTTTTTATTAACATATAAACACAGAACAACGCTGCGCAGCCTGTGCCTTTTTTTTCCCACCCGACCTGTCAATCAATTCAGTAGGCGTGTCAGCAAATGACCAATCAGCAACCTCAATTTGTCCCGTAGGTAAATGCTCCGCCCTGCTGTTGCTCAAATGACGTCAAGTATTTGGAGCGAAAACGCTGGAGCCTCTTGCCACGTTCCCACCAAACGCGCCAAAGCAGCCACTTTACATGCAAAGTCTATGTGGAGGCGCGGCCAGGGGAGGCACGGCCAGGCGTGGCGCGTCTTGAGCAGTTCAAGCAGCGCGGCAGCGAGCAGCAGTACTTTCCCACGCACGCGCGCGTCCAAAGCAGACGAGGCGTCGAGCAGCCAAAGTTCATTCAAATGAACTTTGGCTGCTCGACGCGTCGCAGCAACCAATCGGGAGAGACTCTGCTATGTGATGACGCAACAACGACGGGACTGTTTTTGGACTTTTTGAACTTACCCCAACGAGCCTCCATGAAGAAACCAGCCTCCGGTAAGAAACTTGGCATTTTTACAGTTGCTGCTGTCTGCTCGAGCGTACGATCACCCCAAACATAAAAAAAAAACGTTTTAATCTCAACAAAGACCTTCGGAGCTGCAGTTCGGCTCGTAGAAAACCCACTCAAGTAGTAACGAGGCTCACGTACAGCTGATTTTATCTGCCCAGTGAACAGAAAACAAAACAAATCTGACTGGGAAGGGAGCCAGACGCTGCTCCCACTGCGCGTCTGCAGACGCGTTCTGTGTGAACAGACATCTGTTGACAAGCAGCCAACACGGTGCGCTGGGAGCGTTTTGACGCGTTTGGTGGGAACGTGGCATCACGCTGAGCTATACTGTGAACTGCCTGCACGTAGCACGCGCGCGTCGAGCGGCGTTCAGCCCAACGCAGAGCTATACTGCTGCCTTCAGTCCTCGGACCATAGGGTGAGGGAAGTGGCCCAAATCCGATGGTCAGCTGCTGGCTGGTTCAGGGCTTCACCCTCCATATGTAACATTTGGCTCTATACCCAGATAAGTAATGACCAAAAAGACCAAGTCCTAGACCAGGGAAAATTAAACAGTGTTTGTTTGCAAGAAGTAGGCTGCAATTCAGCAGGGAGGGACTGGAATCCTGGAGAGCAAGGAAAAAGTTAATATGAGGTTTAGATCCTTGGGGATGATTCAATATGTGTTGTTTGTCTCTTACTGTTGGAAGGTCTAAATGGTTCCAGTAACAAAGAGCGAGGACGTCCCAGAGAGAGATGTGTAGGATCAATCATCCAGGTAGATAGCAACAAAAAAGGTTGAATCATGTCATCTGGACCAGTTTCTTTAATGCTACGTTCAGACCGAACGCTTTTTGAGCGGCCAAAAAGCGTGAAACGCCTCAAGCTGGACGCACTGCACGCACTGGTGTTCAGACCGGAACGAGAAGCAGCAGCGGCGGTGGCGGCGGGGTGTGGGAGGAGCTAACAAAGCTTAAACTTGCTAAACGTGAAAAGTTTACAATTCAAAACTTACCCGATATCCCAACTTCCTCACTGACACTCCGCCAGGCAAGGTCCTTTTTATTTCTCCTCCATACTTGAACAGGACTTCGCGGGTTGTTTCCGTGTCTCACAAACAATACGTCACACTTGCGCAACAGCCGTCCCCTCGTTACCGCGTCACATAGCTGACTCTCCCTCTCTCCTCCCCTGACTCTCCCTGATTGGTTGTCAGATGCGTTGAGCGGCGAAAGTTCAGCATTTTCAAATCGAGTGGTGGAGGCTGCCGCGGGCACCGCATGCACGGAAAACGCTCTGCCGCCCCTCCCACGCCGCTCAAAACGGGCGTGACGTGACGCACGACCCCTAGAGGCGCGTCCCCCATTGACTTTGCATGTAAACTGGCAGCTCCTGCAGCTCAAAACGCGTTCAGTCTGAACGTACCATAAGTGAGAAGCGTTTCGTCCCCATCGGAAGGACTTCATCAGTCTGCAGTCTGCCAACCAGATCTGTCCCATAGGTAGCCTTCATTGCTGTTTCAAGCCAATCGCATGTTGGAATCACAGGAGTATAGGCTTTAACACCTGGGACAGATCTGGTTGGCAGGCCGTAGACTGACGAAGTCCTTCGGATGGGGACGAAATGCTTCTCACTTAAAGAAACTGGTCAAGATGACATGATTCAACCATTTTTGTTAAGTTCCAGAGAGGTACATACATCGGTGGGCAAGTGGTGGAAGGCAAGGAATGGCTGAAAAGATTACAAGGAGGCTTTAGAAGAAACCTGGGAGGTCCAAGGCACAGGGGGAACGCAGGAGTCCATGCTACAACACGTGAGAATAAAGATTAGTTTTCACAAATCACAAGAAATAGTCATTTGTACCGGTAGGCAGACAATGCACCAGCGTCAAAGAGAAGTTATCTACGGCCAGTTATACCCTTGCAGGTCATTAGGGGGAATGGTCCACAGGTCAGGTGTGATCATGTTGGTGTCATCTGGTGTAGAAAAGCTGCAGGAGAAAATCTGGAAATCCTTCACTTTTGTTCGTTTTGGCCGGGGCTCCCAGTTTGCTGTTTTGTTCAGGTTGATGATTAAAAGTCTGGTCTAAATGCACAATCGTCTGGGCTTCATATGTTGTGTGACCGGTCATCAGGACCTTAACAGAATCACAGAACAGTTCACTGTTGTAGCGTGGCAACTTTGCCCACATAAAAAAGAATAAAAAAGAGAAAGCACATCTTTCAGTACCTCTGAAGCTCAGGTTTCCACCTACAACTATCAGTGAATTTATTGTTGAGTTTTTTGTTGAACTGTTGACTTGAAAACTGGCAGCTACATCTGACAGCTCGCACATGGAAAAAAATGATATAAATTCCTGCTAGAAAACAACAAACGTCAAACCCAAACAAGATTGAGTTCACTGGATGTTTGACGTCCACAACTTCTGTGTAAGATGGACATTTCAAGAAGTTTTGACTTGCTTTCACTGTGAGCTCAGAGGATGATTCTGATGATGTACATAAGGAATGTTCAGGCTCAGTCGACTGTTTATAAGACAAAAAATGATACATTCTGATTTAGATTCAGTTAGTTAAAATCTGGTAAAGTATATCTCAGTCTTTAATCAATTGTTCTGTGGTCTGTTCCAGCTGTTTTAACATGATCCTTCGGTGGCGGTTGATAAATATGTGGCTATGACCAAGACTAAAGTTTAAGCAGGACGGCAGCTCCAGCAGAGTTGAGAAGATGGACTTTCAGTGTAATAATGCTGAGGTTCCCGTCCAGTTCAACGTATCGATCCTCGGCATTGCTCCAAACTCTCTATAACGTCTCACTCAACCCTCTTTCATCCTCTAATGTGATCTCTCTCCCTTTGGGACGCTCTTCATTGAGATGCCGTCCTCTTTCCCACATCCATCAGAGCATCTCTCCCTCCCCACCACTCCTCTTCCTCTTATCTCATTACGCTCCTTAATTAGACTCAAACGAGCTCATAGGGACCAATAACATGCCATTACTCACACATATCAATGAGACTCACACGTGTGTGTGCATCTGCAGAGCCACGGTTTGATTTGTGTGTGTATTTGAATGCCATATGTGTTACACTGTAGGTCATAAAATAGCTTGAACATTTTCGCTTAGCTTGGATCTTTGGACCCACGTTATACTGTAAGTTTTGTTTTAGCTACAGAAAACAGGTAACTGTCAAAGGGATAAAACAGAAGAGAAATGAGCTCTAAAGAAAAGGGCCTGTGTGCACAAGCTTTGTAAACCGTGATTGATTTAACCACTAAATCTTTAGAATCCCAGCTACAAACTCCATTCACAGTCTTGAACTGAAATGTATCAGGTATTTTTAAGAATCAACTCAGTGTAAAAGCTAAATAAATAGAAATACTTTTACGTTCGCACATCTTTGTTACTCTTCTTATCTTATAATAAGTGTGTTTCCTTGTTGCAAAAGATATGTGCAGTCAGCAACAGCACCGCTGCAGGTTGTGCAAAAATTAACGTCAAAATTATTCATCGCTGACTTGTTTGTGTACTCCTATTGTTTCCAGCTTGGATTTTTTTCAACAATTTACTTTTGTTATTTGTTCCACCATTTTTTGTTGTTTTTTTAAAAGTCTTCAAACAGGCATTTAGGCTAAAACTGAGCTAAATCTGGATGAATTGTTTTTGTTTATTCCAGAGTAAGTTCACTTGAATCTGAGCTGCACAGCCACAAGCTGCACCATCATTCTATAGAATAACATTTAGAAAACTTTTTTCATGTAGTTCCTCTGTTGTGCCACTGTCATTTTGGCAAATGCAATAATAATACAGCGTTCAGATTTTTAAGAATCAGTGGAAACAAGATAAAAATGCAAGTAGTTTTATTAGCAAGGGTACCAAAATTGACCAGACACAAGAAGATCTGTAGAGCAGTGTTTTTCAACCACTGTTCCGCGGCACACTAGTGTGCCGTGAGTGATTGTCAGGTGTGCCGTGGAAATTATCCAATTTCACTTAACTGGTCTAAAAAGAAAAGTTTCAGGAGTGATTTGTGACAAAAAGGTGTCAGCAAAGGTCAAAGGAAAAGTTTACAAGACAGTGGTGAGACCAGCTATGTTGTATGGTCTGGAGACGGTGTCATTGACAAAAAGACAGGAGAAAGAACTGGAAGTAGCAGAAATGAAGATGCTGAGGTTCTCCTTAGGAGTGACAAGGATGGATAAGATCAGGAATGAGATAATCAGAGGTACAGCACATGTTGAACAACTGGGAGATAAAGTTAGGGAGGCCAGACTGAGATGGTTTGGACATGTCCAGAGGAGGGACAGTGGGTATATTGGTAGAAGGATGTTAGAAATGCAGCTGCCAGGAAAAAGACACAGAGGAAGACCAAAGAGGAGATATATGGATGCAGTTAGAGAGGACATGAAGGTAGTTGGAGTTAGGACAGAGGATGCAGAGGACAGAGTGAGGTGGAGGAGGATGACTCGCTGTGGCGACCCCTGAAAAGGGAAAAGCCGAAAGAAGAAGAAGAAGAAGACTTAACTGGTCTAAAAAGATTTTTTGAAAACAAATTAATTATCTAATAATATGCCATTTTCGAGTGTCTGTGCTGTAGTAGTGTCTAGCGGCGTAATCATGTAATTTCCTTATCGCTAGATAGATGGCAGTATGGAACATAGCATTGCACAACAAGAGAAGTGACTATGACAGTGATGGAAAAGTTTTTGAAAATAAAATATACTAACTCTGATCTGGTCCCTGGACAAAATTTGGACCCAGATGAAGGCCCTAGTATAAGTGGATATCAGAAGAAGGCAGATACCGTGAGCTCGATACAGTACAGTGAGAGTTGCATTTCGTTTGGATTTACTTTTACCGGGGACGCAACGACGCCGGCTCCGTTGTGCTTGGTATGCGGTGAGAAGCTGTTTATTTCATTCCTATTCAAGACACTTTGATAAGAATGACTATATATTTAATATAGGCGGATACAGAGTACCCGGTACTGTACGTTTCTTTGTTTACAATTTTGGTTGGTGGTGTGCCTCGTGATTTTTTCAATGAAAACACTGTGCCTTGGCTCAAAAAAGGTTGAAAAACACTGCTGTAGAGGACTGGAGGAGATGGTGAGGTCATGATGTTCAGGTAATACAGGTTGTAATTTACAAAGATTTACTAAGGTGGTTCATCGTGTGTTCTTCTTTCTGGATCCGGGGGTAACAGGTTTAGTTTCCAGGTTCTGTGCTCAGAAGGTTTAACTCCAGGTCATGACAGAGTGTAGGGAAAGTACACAGGCTGGCAGAAGTCTGGGTAGATAACATTTAGTATGAGTCTTGCAGGGCGTGCAAGAAGTTTCCCATGGAAAGAATGACTCAGGAGGGGAAAAGGTTCTGGTTTGGATGCACACAAGGAATCATGTGACAGACAACCAATGGTCTAACAAGGACTCATGGTCCAAAGCAGCCTTAAGTAGTGGCACACCAATCAGCCAGGGAACAGTAGATGATGCCAGCCACTCACAGGATCTGCAGATGGTAGTTAGTGGGGAGAAAGATCCAAAACATCACAATCATAAGAGCTACATGATTGTTTTTTGTTGTTGATGTATATAACCACTCCCATGATGGTTTTCTGGATGTATATTTCTAGTAGCCTGTAGAGGTGTATATTTTTCTGTAGTTGCTTTAGTTTTCTTTGGCTAGTAAAAATGAGTTGAAAAAATATATTTTTCAAAAGTACCTTTTAACGGACAAATAAAAAAGGAACTGTATCAGTTTAAGAGAAATGTATGGACAGAAATTATTCTCATAATACTTAATATGTGCAATATATAATTTTCTAATGCTTACAACTCTTGTAAATGAGTCATCATGACTCAATGAGACCACTCTGTGTAAGTAAAGGTTGAATGAAAACAAAAATTCGTATGTAGGTCTGCTCGACGCATCTTTTTACTCTCGGATTTGTTAGTTAGTACATTGGGAGTGGTGGCGCAGAGGTTAAGAAGGTGAGCTTGTGAGGATCACCGGTTCAAGCCCCGGTACCGACAACGTCAAGAATGTGGGCGGGATAAGTGAAGCAGTCACACCTGTCTCCACCCTCATCTGCCCCACTCTGGGCCCTTGAGCAAGGCCCCACACCATCTGCTCCCCCAGGCACCCTAGATATCAGCTCTCTGCTCCACACAGAGGGCTGTGGTAGCTCGGTGGTCTATGGTTGTGTCAGGAAGGGCATCCGGCGTAAAAACAATTGCCAAGTCTTTGTGCGACTAGTTTGCTGTGGTGATCCCTGACGAAGGGAGAACCCGAAAGAATTTTTTTTTTGTTAGTACATGGGAACCTTTTTGTGCGTCATCACTCTCAGTTGTGTGGTTGAGGGTAAAGCAATATTTATTTAATTGTTTGAGTTTGTAACATTTTTTTTACATGCTCAGATTTTTTGACATTTGAATGTAAAGTGCTTTAGTTTACACATATACAATTACAAACAATTACACAATTTTTTTCAATGTAATACACATTTGTGCTATTTTTAAACTAGTTTCTCTCTATACAGGTAGTCCCCGACTTACGAGCGCTCTTACTTACGAGGATCCGGACTTACGAGCTGGCAAATTTTTGGAAAAAACGCAAAAAATACTGAGTTTTTCTGTGTTTTTTCACCACAGTTCGTTAGCTAAACATGTGGACACACGTTTCCGATCATTTTTATGCACTCATAAGCAGTTTTTCGATGAAAAACGAGTGTTTGTAGTCGCGCTAGCAAAACCGTTCCAACTTACGAGCGAAATTCCGGACTTACGAGACACGTGGCGGCCGTTCCAAATTACGAGATTTCCGTGTTACGAGCGCCTCGTTGTAACGGAACTCGCTCGTAAGTCGGGGACTACCTGTACATAAGTATAAAGCAATTTTCCTACAAATATTCACACAACAATTCTATTAGGTGATCTTAGTGTTTGGTTTATTGACCTGTGTATTTTGTGGGTTTACAACCAGGCTTAATTTGTAAAGCAATTGATGCCGGGATGCAAACCACCCCACTCCCACTTACGTGACGGTTCCGAGCCCGACACTGTCCATGTTCATTGTTGTCCGGCTCCTCATGTGAAACCTTCAGGCGCCTCCTCCATCTGTTCATGGCTGCTGCCTGTGGGCTCCTGCCCGTGTATGACTGTGTGGTTAGCTCGGCACTCACCCCCACCATTCTTTTAAGGGAGGAGATTTTTTTAAGGGTAGACACGGAAATGCTACTTGAAGGGGCAGCTCGAATGTTCATGAGTGGCTGTTGTGTTTAAAATTAGTGATTATGTATCATTTTCAGTTTACATATCCAATATTCAGCACTTTGATTGGCCTTGTTGCTGTTTTAAGTGCTCTATTAATAAAATGGTATGGTATGGTATGGTATGGTAATATAGGTTTTATTCTTTCAAGGCGGTCATATTTGTTCATAACCTTATTATTATTATCCTTCCTTTCTGTTCTGGCTT
>JBBPBX010071918.1:0-18196 GCA_038048925.1 Garcialebias charrua
CTGAATATGACATAGGCAGTGCAACTGGAGTTCATCCTCATACAGTAATATTAGTGTGTGTATCTAGTTGTGGACAAAAAGGTTTCAGTGTGTATCCTCATACAGTAATATTAGTGTGTGTATCTAGTTGTGGACAAAAAGGTTTCAGTGTGTATCCTCATACAGTAATATTAGTGTGTGTATCTAGTTGTGGACAAAAAGGTTTCAGTGTGTAGCAATTAGGGATGCAGCAAAAAAAATCTATTTTTTAAAGAATCAAGATTCTTAGTCCTGGCGATTCAGAATCGATTCTAAAAGCCCCAAAATCGATTTTAAAACTTTTTTTAAATTTTATATTGTATTTTTACCGCTCCTGTGCATTCGGCCGCTGTAGAATTTTGGCCGTGTAGGGCCACCGTAGTTAGTTAGCCAGGCAGCTCCCAATAGAGCCTGCTAGCAAGGAGGGAGACAGCATGTTTCAACTTGCTCCTTCATCTTTAAAAATCATTTTAGATCCTACTATGTTCTGGGGAAGACAGAGCTTAACAAGACATTGGTAACTGTTTCAGGACATTTTCAACACCCCCACTTCCACGTTAGCATACGGCGCTAGCATGCTAACGTTAGCATACGGCGCTAGCATGCTAACGTTAGCATGCGGCGGCTAACGCACGGCTATTCGTATTTCCAGGATAGAAATGCCCATTAATGCACTAAATCACCAAACTGTTTTTGACAAACTAAAGTGATATCCTTCAGATTCAAAAAAGTCTTCTGCTTCCATTTTAAATGACAGACAAGAGGACAGTAATGATGGGTTTATAGCTTCAGTGTTATTGTAAGATAGCAAAGGAGGTCTTAATTGTGTCATAAAAGTGCGTCCAGAAAATTACTACAGAAATCACTGCACTTCGGCATGTAGCAGGAAAAATGTAAAAAAACTATTTCTTTAAGCTACTGACTTGAAAAAAGCATACTAAGTATGTTTATGTGTGTTGTTTACTATATGAAATTCTTGTTATATCGATTTTTTCAGATTTGATTACATTTCTCCTTTAACGCCGCCGCTGATGCACTGTCACGACACCCGTTAGCAGGGGAGCCAGAACCAACTGATGATGAGGAGTTTGATGATTGCATTGCAATTTGCAATTTGATTTGTAGAGGCACTGCCCTTGAGCCCGAGCTGGTTACAGCTGGGGTCCAATGTTGTCAGGTAAACCAGATTAGGGCTGCAGAAACTGATAAATCCAATTCACATGCTAAAGAGGCTACACCAACTCTTCCCGGTTACTCCAAGGAAGAGCTGCGGACATTTCAGTGTCAAGATCCAGTGATAAATGTTCTAAAACAGTTTGTGGATCGAGGTAGCCCGCCAAGTTCACAAGAAAGGAAGAATCTTCCTGGTGCTGCCAAATCATTGTGGAAACAATGGAAACACGCTTCTGACTTCCGCTCTCGGCAAAGCAAGTCGCATATCTTTTTGCTCCTACCCTCCCTAGTTTTCCTCCCCCCCTGCTTGCTTTATGTCTCGTCTGTGACTCTTCAACGCTCACTCGAACCAATTTGAGATGGATTTAATTAATTGGGCTGTTTCCTCTATAAATAATTTTTTTTCCACAAAGCGGACCGGGCCAGGAGAAGCGGTCTGCCCCTCTGACACGCACGCTGTCGGATACATGATGGACTCGTGGGGCCAGTGGCAGCCAATGTGTCTGACGGTCCTGTCTGTCGAAGACGTGGAAGATTTGTGGATTATTGGGATATTGGTGGCAGCTGCTCTGTTTTTTGGCGTCAGCGGAGCTGTCTGCTACTGGAAGCTGAGGAAGACTTCGGCGGCTATCAGCGCGCTGGCCAAACTTCCTGATCAGCAAGAATCTCTGATCCGGGCTGTGAGCTCCTCATCCCAGCTGTTGTACGAACTGAACCGCACGATGGGAGCAGCGGTAGACCACCGCGGACCTGCGGTGCGTTTCGGAACTCGTTTACAGCCGTCCGGAGTCAATCAGGGCACAGATGGGGGTTCGTAGCTCGGAACCTCACATGATTCGGCGATTTTGGACCTGAACAGCACCTGGACTTGGAAGGCTGCAGTAAAAAGCACACTGTGGCCTGGATTGAAGATAAACAAAAGAACTATCTAATCTAGTTTCTGCACGACCTTGAAAAGAAGGCTGTCTGGAAATTATTCTCCTGGAGTCGAAGCTGAGAGACCTTGCTACATGCCTCCCCCTCCCCCAGATATCTCTGTGTGTGCGCTCGGATGGCGCTGAGCTGAGACATCTGCTGACTGTGCTTATCTGAATGTTACTCACAGACTTTTTGATCTCCTTGCTTGTCATCATCAAACTGTAACATGTCTTGTCTCGTTGTGCTTAATGCTGGTAGAGTTTTTGGGACTTTATCATAGAGTGTCTTAAGACAAACTTTGATAGATTATTTTTTTTGAATACCACAAATGATACCTAATTGTATTTCCCTTTTTCCATATCTGATTGTGGTGGCACGGTTTCAGACTGCTGCGACTTTCCGTAAGTACGTCCCTCTTCGGATGGTGTATGCGCCAATTGCAGAACTTTGTACCCTGGTGCAATAAATTGCCAATAAAGATATATTCTATTCTATTCTATTCTATTCACCCTATGTTCATCCCACTTTTTAAAAAAATGGTATTGACTACAACCATTTCAATCTTCTTGGCAAAATCCGCCACCACCTGCCCTTCCTGGTTACTTTCCTTGACACCAAACCTACACATCACTTCTTCTCTTCTGATTACTTCACCAACATTCAGGTCTGCTCTGATCGCTATTATTTTCTCCCTGGTAATATTCTCTCTATCACTTCATCTTGATCCCTCCAGAATTTATGTTTCTCCTCTACCTTCCTGGTTACTTTCCTTGACACCAAACCTACACATCACTTCTTCTCTTCTGATTACTTCACCAACATTCAGGTCTGCTCTGATCGCTATTATTTTCTCCCTGGTAATATTCTCTCTATCACTTCATCTTGATCCCTCCAGAATTTATGTTTCTCCTCTACCTCACATCCATCATGTGGAGCATAACCACTGACATTCAACATCAGACCTTCTACTTCTGCCTTCAGACCTGTCACCCAAACTGACACTCTTTTCACCTCTACTATTCCAGGCAAACTCCGATGTTGTAAGCTTTGCTACTCTTCCACTTGGTCTCTTGGACACATAAAATATATACTTTCATTCTCTGCATCATGTCATTCAGCTCTCTATTTTTGCCTGTCGTCGTCCCTAGAGTTGCTACCCTCAGTCATACACTCTTGACTATCCAGTTCTCCTTCTGTCTCTTGGAACTCATTTTCCCCTCCTTATAATCTTCTTCTGCGTTATACTTTGCTTTATTAAATGAAGACTAATATAAAGACAAAATTAAGATTTAAAAATAATAGATCCTTACCATGAGTTCTTGACAAACTAATGCCAGTCAGCTGCCAGGTTGTGATTGTGTCTGGTAAAGGTCTCAGTATCTCAGTTGATGTTAATGTACTGAAAAATAGTTAAGCTTCTAATAGTTACTTTCAGAACAAAATGATAACAATATTTTAATTATATTATTTTACTCACCAGTTGATGTCTTCTTTAGGACAAGGCTTTAGAGGGATGTCAGACCAAAGCCAACTTTCAGGAAATTTGGAGCGTACATTTACATTGCTGTCCGTGTAACAGTCATCTTTATCACCTTAGAAAAGGATAAAAAAAAAGTTTAACAATAAGTTTTTTTTAAATATAACCAAGAATTACAGCACATCTTTTATATATCTTACTGCGAGCTAGTTGTAAAACGTCTGCCCTCTTCTCAGCTTTGTATTTTTGGATCATCTTGCAGCAGCGCAGGAAAGCTTCCTTACAGGCTGAATTTTCAACAACGTACTCACTTCGCCTCTCACAAGTGTATGACATGGGTATGTCCTTCATACCATCCAAACAGCATTCTTTTTGTACATTTTCATAATCCCTTACTGAAAAGGGGCATAATGCAATGAGAGCAGAGTCAGGAAATGCATTGATTCTTATTTCAGTATTTGCTATAGGTAGAACAATGACAACTCATAACCTCTACAAAGAAATTCACTATAAAAAACTGAACTGTTATTTTGTAGTTCGAATAACAACAGTGATAAACAAATGGACTACACAGTGTTTACAAACAAATTTTCTCATACCAGTTTGACTCTTGAAAAAAATATTCCATAGAAATATGCAATTGCTGACAATTTAACATTGTCAGGAATCAAAACTGAAAGATTATGCAAGGTAACAATAGTCTGCAAAAAACTCAAACTTTTCCAGTCACCTATCCAATTGGATTAATCTGTCAATAAATCAGTTTTGCAGTGAGGAATAGCAGTAAGGCTTTATATACAGTAGTCCCTCGCTACTTCATGGTTCAACTTTCGCAGACTCGCTCTATCGTTGTTTGTGGATGTCCAAAATATTGCACTATTTTTGTCTGTTTTCACATGATTGTGACTGTACAGTAATATCCCTGTACAGAACTTGTGGATGTGGAAAAGTTAATGACGACAAAATAATAATTCAGACAGGCACCGCCATTTTGTAGTTTCCTTTCATTCAGCCTCCAAATTTACTGTAATTGCCACTCAGACGAACTACATTTCCCTCAAATCAATGCTGTGTGGTAATGTAATGCCTCTGGGCACTGTTTTCTGCCGAACAGGATTTTTGCAAAGTGAAGTCATGACTGCTGAACCGGCCTCTAAAAAGGAAAATTTAATTCATGTCACATGGATTCATTCATTCATTCATTCATTCATTCATTCATTCATTGGTCCTCATCTGCTCACACGGACTCATGTTCGTGCTGCTGTTGCTTTGGCGCATTGTTTTTGTACCATTAGTGCTTAGCATATTATTAGTCTTGTGTATTCTTAGTTTAGTGAATGTAATATATGTTTGGCTACAGCGAGTCATCCTCCTCCACCTCACTCTGTCCTCTGCATCCTCTGTACTCACTCCAACTACCTCCATGTCCTCTCTACCTGCATCCATACATCTCCTCTTTGGCCTTCCTCTTTGTCTTTTTCCTGGCAGCTGCATTTCTAGCATCCTTCTACCAATATACCCACTGTCCCTCCTCTGGACATGTCCAAACCATGTCAGTCTGGCCTCCCTAACTTTATCTCCCAGTTGTTCAACCTGTGCTGTACCTCTGATGATTTCATTAATATTATACATCCTTGTCACTCCTAAGAAGAACCTCAGCATCTTCATTTCTGAAACTTCCAGTTCTTTCTCTTGTCTTTTTGTCAATCCCACTGTCTCCAGACCATACAACATAGTTTGTCTCACCACTGTCTTGTAAACTTTTCCTTTGACCTTTGCTGGCACCTTTTTGTCACAAATCACTCCTGAAACTTTTCTCCATCCACTCCATCCTGCCTGGACTATCTTTTTCACTTATTTCCTACATTCCCCATTTTCCTGGATAGTGGACCCCAAATACTTGAAGTCCTGCACCTTTGTGACCTCTGCTCCTTGTAGCCTCACTGTTCCACCAGCCTCCCTCTCATTCACACACATGTACTCTGTCTTACTACGGCTGACTTTCATTTCTCTTCTTTCAAGTGCATACCTCCACCCCTACAAGTTATCTTCCACATGTTCCCTGTTCTCACCACAGATCACAATGTCATCTGCAAACATCATAGTCCATGGGGATTCCTGCCTGACCTCATCTGTTAGTCGGTCCATCACCAGAGCAAACAAGAAGGGGAGCAGATCCTTGATGCAATCCCACCTCCACCATGACGTTATCTGTCACTCCTATAGCACGCACATCTCACCACTGTCCCGTGGTTCTCAAACATGTCCTGTACCAGTCGAACATACTTTTCTGCCACTCCAGATTTCCTCATGCAATACCACACCTCCTCCCTCAGCAATCTGTCATATGCTTTTTCTAAATCCACAAACACACAATAGAGTTCTTTCTGACCCTTTCTGTACTTCTCCATCAGCATTCTTTAAGCAAATAGGGCATCTGTGGTGCTCTTTCTTGGCATGAAATCATACTGTTGCTCACAGATAGTCACCTCTATCTAGTCTTGCTTCCACAACTTTCTCCCAGATCTTCATCGTGTGGCTCATCAACTTAATTCCTCTGTAGTTGCTACAACTCTGTACATCACCCTTGTTCTTAAAAATGGGCACCAGCACACTTCTTCTCCATTCCTCAGGCATTTTCTCACCATCAAATATGCCATTGAATATTTGAGTCAAAAACCTCATTGCCATCTCTCCAAGACATTTACAAACCTCCACTGGTATGTCAGGTCCTACTACCTTCCTCTTCTTCATTCTTTTCGAAGCTTTCCGGACGTCACCCTCACTAATCTTTCCCAGTTCCTGGACCACAGATTCTATGACCTCCACTCTTCTTTCTCTTTCATTCTCTTCATTCATTCGCTCCTCAAAGTACTCCTTCCATCTTCCTGTCACACACTCCTCACTTGTTAGAACATTACCATTCCTGTCTTTAATAAGCCTAACCTGCTGCACATCATTTCCAGCCTGATACCTCTGTCTTGCCAATCGGCATAAGTCCTTCTCACCCTCTTTACTGTTAAATCTCTGATACAACTCATCATACGCCCTCTGCTTTGCCTTAGTTACTTCCCTCTTTGCTCTATGTCCCATCTCCTTATATTCCTGGTACCTCTCTTCAGTCCTCTCACTGTCATATTTCTTCTTGGCTAACCCCTTTCAGACAGCTTCCCCCGCTGAGACGCTCCAAGCCGGAACAAAGAGAGATCAAACTGTGGCTCCAAGATAGTACCTCCATGCTGAAAGACTGTTTTGAGAAGACAAACTGGTCTGTCTTCAGGGAGGCAGCTACTGATGTGAGTTCAGTGGATCTGGAACTTTATGCTTCCTCAGTTCTGGATTACATCAGCACATGCTCTGAAAATGTATCCATAAAAAAATATGTTAAATCTTACCCCAACGAAAAACCCTGGTTAAATAAAGAAGTCCGCACCCTGCTAGCAGCCAGGGACACTGCATTCAAGTCCGGAGATACAGAGGAGCTGAGAAAGAGCAGGAAAGAACTGGTTGATGGCATTAAGAAGGCCAAGGCCACGTATGCACAGAGGATCGAGGGACAGTTCACCTCACAAGACCCACGGAGCATGTGGAAGGGCATCAAATGCATAACAGATTACAAAGGCAAGAACAAACAATGCCCCAGGGACCCATCTCTGCCTGATGCCCTCAATAAGTTTTATGCACGTTTTGAAGATCCAAACAGACCAGCTAGCACCAGACTCACCTCATCACCAAATGAAGAGCACCTCAGAGTGACCGCAGCAGAAGTGAGAGGCAGTCTCAGAAGGATCAACCCTCATAAAGCAACCGGACCAGACAACATCCCAGGGAAAGTTCTGAAGGAATGTGCGGACCAGCTCTGTGAGGTGCTGGCTGACATCTTCACCACCTCACTTTCACTGGAGTCAGTTCCCACCTGCCTGAAGACCGCGACCATCATCCCAGTCCCAAAGAGCTCCACAGTGACTGGTCTGAATGACTATAGACCGGTGGCCCTCACCCCGATAGTCGCTAAATGTTTTGAGAAACTGGTCATGTCCCACATCAAGACAACCGTCAACATCAACGAGGACCCTCATCAATATGCATACCGTGAGAACCGATCAACAGAGGACGCCATCTCCTCTGTGGTCCACACTGCTCTCACCCACCTGGATCAGAAGGACTCATACGTGCGTCTGCTCTTTGTGGACTTCACATCTGCCTTCAACACCATGATCCCCCAAACTCTGATAGACAAACTATCTACACTTGGACTAAGCCCCTCCATTTGTAACTGGGTACTAGACTTCTTAACAAACAGACCACAGTCCGTGAAGATCCACAACTTCTCCTCCTCCACCATAACCCTCAGCACTGGCTCTCCCCAAGGATGTGTGCTGAGCCCTCTTCTGTTCACTCTGCTCACATATGATTGTACAGCCACACATCCAGGCTGTCATATTGTTAAGTTTGCAGATGATACAGCGGTGGTGGGATGCATCACAAACAATGATGAGTCCAGCTACAGACAGGAGGTGGAACATCTGGAGAGCTGGTGCAAAGAGAATAATCTTCACATGAATGTGAAGAAGACAAAGGAGATGATTGTGGACTTCAGAAGGAACAAACACACCCACGCCCCACTGAACATAGGTGGATCTGCGGTGGAGGTGGTCTCCAGCTACAAATACTTGGGTGTACACTTGAATGATAACCTCAGCTGGAGCAACAACACCACCAGCCTGATCAAGAAAGGTCATCAGAGACTCTACTTCCTCAGACGGCTGAGACGAGCTGGTCTGAGCAGCCCAGTTCTCACCTCCTTCTACAGGTGTGCAGTGGAGAGCATCCTGTGCTCCAGCATCAATGTGTGGCATGGAGGCTGCACAGTTGCAGAGAGGAAAGCTCTACAGAGAGTGGTGAAGGCTGCACAGAAGTCTGTTGGAGTCAGTCTCCCCACCATCACAGACATTTACACCTCCAGATGCAGGAAAAGAGCCACCTGCATCATGAAAGACCTCACTCACCCAGCACACTCACTCTTTGCCCCACTCCCCTCAGGACGGAGGTTGAGGAGCATCAAATGTAGAACCACTAGACTGAGGAACAGCTTCTACCCTGAGGCTGTTAGACTCATGAATAAATAAATAATAAGAATAATCACTGCAAAATATCACATCATGCTGATGCTGATCTGTTTTCTTGTTGCTGTGTTCATCTGTGACCATCTGCTCATAAAGACTCATGTTCGTGCTGCTGTTTATAATGATGTTTTTTTCCACTACATTAGGGCTTAGTGTATTACTAGTTGATGTTTCTCTTAGTTAATTCTAGATGTTATTACTGTTTTTCTCTTGCATTTGTTGTTGGATGTAACTGGGACCCCGTGTACATAATCTCGTTTTCATCACATGTACCACATGCGGTGCAAATGACAATAAAGACTCTCTGACTCTGACTCTGACTTTCTTTGAATGGCGTCCTGCACTTCACTATTACACCACCAGGTTTCCTTATAATCCATTCTCTGTCCAGATGACACACCAAGTACCTTCCTATCTGTCTCTCCAATTGTTGTTGCTGTAGTAGTCCAGTCATTTGGAAGCTCTTTCTTACCACCCAGAGCCTTTAACAGCTCCTCTCTGAATTTCTCAGAACATTCTTCCTTCTTCAGCTTCCCCCATTTGGTCTTCTTCTCTGGTTTTACTCTTTTTCTCTTCTTCACAACAACAGTCATTCTACACACAACCATCCAATGCTGTCTGGCCACGCTCTCCCCTGCCACAACCTTACAGTCTCCAATCTCCCTCAGGTTTCCTCTTCTACACAGAATGTAGTCAACCTGCGTACTCCTTCCTCCACTCTTATAGGTCACTCTATGTTCCTCCCTCTTTTGGAAATAGGTATTGACTATAGCCATTTCCATTCTCTTGGCAAAATCCACCACCATCTGTCCTTCCTGGTTTCTTTCCTTGACACCAAACCTACCCATCACTTCCTCATCCCCTCTGTTTCCTTCACCGACATTCAGGTCTGCTCCAATCACCACTCTTTCCTCCCTGGGAATACTCTCTAACACTTCATCCAAATCTTTCCAAAATGTATCTTTCTCCTCCCCATCACATCCAACCTGTAGAGCATAACCACTGACGATGTTTAGCATCAGACCTTCTACTTCTACCTGCAGGCACATCACTCTATCTGACACTCCCTTCACCTCTACTATATTATTTGCCAACTTCTCCTTCAGGACCACCCCTACTCAATTTCTCTTTCTATCCACACCATGGTTAAACAGTTTAAATCCTGCTCCAATGCTGCGGGCCTTGCTGCCCATCCACTTGGTCTCTTGGACACATAAAATATCTACCTTTCTTCTCTGCATCATGTCAGCCAGCTCTCTACCTATGCCTGTCATTGACCCCACATTTAGAGTTGCAACCCTCAGTCATACATTCTTCACTTTCCTCTTCTCCCTCTGTCTCCTGACACATTTCCCTACTCTTGGTCTTCTGGTGGTGAACTGAAACGCCATAAATGCTTTTGAACCAAAATGCTTAGTCACCTGGGAGCTGATTGGCTCAGTAAGCATCAGCTCTGTTTAACCCGGCCGCCGATTGGCTGTTACAGTAGCAGATGGTCGCTAGCTTACTAGTAGCAGGGGGTTTGTTTACCTCCGCTCTTTTTCAATTGGTCAGATCCTAAATGTTCTGTACGTTCAAAAGTTTCTGGCAAGGAACCGAAACAACAGTGGAAGATGCTGACAATTAAAGAGAAGGTGGAATTTCTGGGCAAACCTTATGATGGTCGCACCTACACGGATGTTGCCACACACCGTCCGCCTATGGCACGGGGTTGTTAAAATGGAAGCTGCATTGGTCATGTGGATTAAGAATTGCAGAAAAACATCACTTTTGGTACAAACAATTTGGATTAAAAAGTGTTTCTCCGCACAGAGAGGCTATGTCCACTGACAGCAGGAGTGAAGGAGTTTAACACGAGTTCAAAGATCTGAGGGCCGAGAGGGGCTACAGGTGTGAACAAGTTTTTAATGTGGGCGAAACGGGCCTGTTCTGGAAAAGGATGCCATCTGGCACTTTTATTATGAAGGACGAAGTCAAAGCGCCTGGTTTTCATCTCATCTTCATCCCTTTCATCATCATTACTGGACAGATAATTCTTCACCTCTATATGTTCGAGTTCATCTTTAACTTCTCTTGTGAGTACCCATTTAAAATTCATATTTTTTTAAAGGTTTAAGAGTTTAGAAAATTGTTAGGAACATTTCAAGAGTGTAGGAAGAGTTTAAAATGCCAATATACCTGTACACCTGTATATAAATACTAAAATAAACTACCTACCATTACTATACTACTTGTGTACATAAATTTGTTCCATCTCATGTACCACATGAGATGATAATGACAATAAAGTTTACTTGAACTTGGACTGCTGTATCCCTACTTTGCGATTTTTCACTTAATGCGGTGGGCATGGTCCCTAACATCCACGAAAACGAGGGACTACTGTATTCATAATTAATCTAAGTTATATTTTAAACGTCAGAAATCACATAAAGGTTTATGAGAAATGTTTTTATGCAGGCTATGTGTTCAGTAATTGTGAATTTAGTAGATTATTGAAACCATTGTTACCTAAGCTGGCTTTCACTTCCATTATAGTAGTCGCTCGTTTACTCCTGCTGGTAGAAGGGCACGCTAAATCTGAAAATACAAAAACAACAGCAACAACAATCTATTAACCAAAATCCAGCAAATAATAACTGTACCACATAGCATCAATAAATGTTACTGTTAAAAAAATTAAATACACAAGGAGTTCCAGATGGCGGCGCCGGCAATGCTTTAGGTTGCATTTTTGCTGGGCTCCCATCATTACCACAAAAAAACTGTCATTCAGAAGGAAATGCTGCCTCTGAGTTGGAAGCTCCAAGAGTCGACCTTGTCGTTTTGCTGACTCGGCAGAGCTGCAAAATTACATCAAACGTAAATAATTTTAAAGCTGCAGTTCTACGACCACTGGGCTGGACACCTCCTTGACCCACAGTTCTTCTAGAACCGGGGAATTGGCTCTGCCCTCACCAGGACTGAGCGAGACCGACGGGGCGTCCCTGACGTTGGACATTCTAGCTTCAATTAAAAACAGAAATTTTGGCAATACGGTAATTAGACTGGAGATGAAAGCTGCCCTGACAGAGGACTTTGTCTTTTTTAAGGGTGATCTTCAAGCAGTGAGGACGGAGGTCGCTAATAGCATTATGGCTTTCAGAGGGGAAATAGTCCAAGTGAAACTGGGTGTCAGAGAAGTTGCAGATGGGCTCTCCAACTGCTCAGACACATGGCTGCATGGCACCATGACAGTGCTGATTAATGAGTTGGATGGGCTGAAAAAGAAATATGAGGCTGTGGAGGGTTACAGTATATGAGAAGGGGTAACGGGAGGATTATAGAAGTCCCTGAGACGCCGGAGTCAATTACTCCCACAACAGTAACTAAGATGCTAACAGAGGTGCTGCAGCTTAGCAAAACATTGCTGATCGACCGCTCGCACTGGATGCCAAGTGGAAGGAGGTCAGGCGATAAGCCGAGAGTTATTGTGGCTAAGCTGCATTACTACCAAGACTGTGTGTAGTGAAAATTGACCCCTGCCTGAAACTGGACTGTCACATCAACAGCATGGTTAAGTCCTCGTTCTTTCATCTGAGGCGCCTGTCAAAAATCAAGCCCCTCCTTTCTAGACACCACTTAGAGACAGTAATCCACGCTTTTATTACTTCGCGGCTGGATTATTGTAACTCTCTTCTGATCGGAGTAAATAAGGCCTCGCTCTCACGGTTGCAGCTGGTACAAAATGCTGCTGCACGATTTTTGACTGGTACAGGCAGACGTGAGCACATCACTCCAGTTTTAATGTCCCTTCATTGGCTTCCTGTCCAGTTTTGAATCCATTTTCAAGTTTTATTTTGTTTTTAAGTCTTTGAATGGTTTTAGTCCCTCTTATCTGTCTGAACTGCTTCACCTTTACATGCCATCACGTGCTCTTAGATCCTCTGATCAGATGCTTTTAGCAGTCCCAAAAACCTTTTATAAAACCAGAGGAGACAGAGCTTTTTCAGCTCTGGCTCCTAAATTCTGGAACGAGCCGCCACTGAAGGTCAGGCAGGCCTCATCGATCTCGGTTTTTAAAACTCGTTTAAAAACACACTAAACCAGAGTAAGTTCACATCTCTGTTTTAATGTTGTATTATTTTACTTGTGATGTTCTGATTATTTATATGATTGTTTTTATTGTTTTGTGCTTGTTTTTGTTCTTGTACAGCACTTTGGACGGCTGATGCTGTATTTTTAAGTGCTTTATAAATAAATTGGTATGGTATGGTATTACAACGTGCATGCAGACTTGGCCTGCTCTGCTTCAGGGAGTCACTGATCATCAGAACATTGGATTATACATTGAACATGGCAAGGGCTCAGACAGCATTCACAGAGGTGAGGAAAGTTCTTTGTGACCGGCAAGGTGATTGCTTTGGGCTATTTTTTCTTACATAGCTTCGCATCACACATGGGAAGGCAGACAGGGAGTTTGTAGATCCGGATAAAGCCATGGCCTATATCAAAAAGAATATCATCTCAGCAAAGGCCGGTGAGGACGGAAAAATGCCGTAGGATCAACTTCCATCAATCAGCATTCTTTTCAAGTTCACGTTTGATTAATAGTTGGTTGTTTGGACCTTTTATGGAGATATGCACAACAGTTCTTGTTTCTTTCATTTAAGAAACGTTTCTAAAATATGACCTATGGTCTCCGGAGTTGACCTAGAGAAAATTAGTCTTGCTTTTGTGTCATTGCGTCTGGACTACTGTAATGCCCTTTTCACCTGCCTGGACAAGTCTTCTGTATCACATCTACAAGTAATACAGAATGCAGCTGCCAGACTTCTCACCAAATCCAGTAAATACTGCCACATCACTCCAGTTCTATATTCACTACAATGGCTCCCAGTCGAGTTTAGAATCCGTTTTAAAGTTCTTGTGCTCACGTACAGAGCTTTAAATGGCTCCTGTGTAACTTTGTCAGCTTTTAACTACGGTAAATACTCTGCTGCTCGTGGCCTTCGTTCCTAGACCCAGAACTTCATGGATGTTCTACGTACGCGGTTGAAAACTAAAGGGGACAGGGCCTTTCAGTCAGTGGCCCCAAGGCTGTGGAACAGTTTGCCCCTGCAGCTTCGTTTTGCTGACTCTGTTGAGGTTTTTAAAAAACAACTGAAAACACTTTTATTCTCTCAGGCTTTTATGTCATGATTTTATTGTGCTTTTTTGTAGTTCTTATGCTTGTTTTATTCTTTGTATATTTTTAGCGTTGATTTTTATTGTACAGCGCTTTGTGATTTTGATAAGCACTCTATAAATAAACTTTACTTACTTACTTCATTTGTACTGGAAGGTGAGTGTACGGCATTAACACTTTGAATTGATTATAATAATAATAATAATAATAATCATCATTTTATGATTACCATAATTACCAGTCTATAGAGCGCACGGGAGCATTTCAGGTGCCCAGTTGATATTTGCAGTGCTGTTTGCAGGTTTTTTTCTCATGTGGGCAGATGGGAACCCAGGCAATTAGAGCTGTGTTCTCCAGTATAAGCACTTATGTGTAGGTTGTCACTTAATTTATAGCCATGCATCATAAAGGTATTAAAAAGTGAACAGAAGTGTCAGTGAAGGCTTAGACTTCCACTGTAGTAATTTACCAATAAAGAAATAAAAATTAGGATGTAGTGTCACCTGTTCTGTAGGGTGTCCCACCAATGTTGGTTTCAAACAAGAGTCCAGCGTCATAGAACACATTCATGTTGTTACTGCCTCCACCTGCTGTGCAGCCAGTGTCATATTTTTCCACAATGTCCCAAATCTAAAGAAAGTGTGATTAAGTACAAAAATGTAACATACAAAAAAACCTGTTAACAATGTTACAAATTAATTTGCACAAGGTTGTCTATCTCCTTTGTCTCTATATACCCATGCGATTGACTGGCAAATTCTCTAAGGTGTACTGTACTGTATCCCATCTATTGCCCAAAGACTGACAGACAGGCCCCAGCCCCCACAATCAAGCAATCCAGGATTGAACAGACACCAAACTTTTCAGAAGCAAAAACAGACAGGCAAATCATTATTGCCAATGGGGAAGCCCCAAGGTAGCAGGCCATGTCAAGGTTCATGTTTTTTGGCTTTCTATAGAGCCACAATTCGCTCCCAAATACTACAATGACTCACCAGAACCACAAACCTTTCCATACTACTGATTTGAAAATATTAGTCATCCTCCAGCTCTGACGTGTCAGATAAATATCCATCCTCACTTTGTTTTGTATATTGTATTTTAGAAGATGAAGATCGCTGATGCAAGTTTTTAGTACAAGACATGAGTGACAAATCATGAGTGTAGAAAATTTTCTACAAGACAAATGTCAATCCACAGCTCTGTCAGCAATGCCTGCTTCAATTAAAAAAACTTAGCCTCTTTATATTGTTTGTGTTGCCTGGTAAATGAGCTTTTTGTGCTCTCTGTTACGGAAGCATAGAACTGTTCTACGCTTCCGTACTCTGCAGACATACCTTTTTTTAACGTACAAAATAAAACCCTTATTATATTGTTCAATTTTACTATTACCTTTTTCTGTGTCAGGCGATTCTTGTTATTCAACGCATAGACGGCATTGTCCACAGCCACCAGTCCCACTACAGCCTTTGGCACTCCTGTGATCCTCAGTTTAAATGATTTGTGAGGTTCATAGGATGCAGCAGATCCTACTATTTTCAGCTCCAGCTAACAAAAGAAAAAAAGTAGTTGCTTTGTGATTTCTCAAGCTAACAAATAATTCTGCACAAGCTTACGACTTAATAATTTTGTGTGACAATTTTTTATCTCATCTCTTCTATGTCTCACCTTTCCCATGCAGGTGTCTTCCACATCAACCCAAAGAGAGTCTGATACCACTTCATTGGAACTTGTGTGGTAGTAGGCTATAATGCGGAATGATGGCAGCATTTCTTTGGTAATATGAACCATCAGGACAAACTGGTTTTGATTAATGTTCTTTTGTCTGTAATATTTTATCAGCTGGCCTCTGCTCAAGATCTAGGAAAAAAATAACCATCAGTACTTTTCACAGATATGATAAAACTGAATAGTCAGTGGTGGAGAAAGTACTCAAACACTGTACTTAAGTAAAAGTACAAATAAACAGTCAAAAATGTACTCTAGTAAAAGTAAAAGTACCATCTTAATATTTTTACTTAAAGGTATTGTGACATGATTTTGTAAATTTGAATATTTGTCAGAACATATATATCTTATATCATTGAGCTCTGGTCGTTTTTGCATAATAAATTATAAATATATTAAAATTTCATTCCAATTTATGGTAATTTTTTACCATAAATTCTCTGGGACACGCCCCGTGAATTTATGCAAATCTTCATGTGACGTACACGTGGGCACTGGGCATAAGGCGGAGCCTGGCTTGCCCCTTTGTTTGGTGAAAGATCGACTCTTTTTTTTTGGTGTAACTTGAAAAATGCTGTCACGTTGTAGCGCATTTGGGTGTTCTAATATCAGCAGTGAACAAGTGAGCCTTCACAAATTCCCAAAAGATGAGAAACTTTGCCTAGAATGGAAGTACAGAGAACTTGTGACCGATGGGTTCCTACTGAGAGTCCTATGTCTGCAGCGACCATCTTACTGCCTATCAGGTACGAGCTGTTGTTTGTTTTTATTTGGGGAGAGTCTATTAATGAGAGTTTTGGATGATTTACTGTTTAAAAAAGATATATGTCAGACGTGACCTGGACTATCTGCCGACATCTGCTTGCTAACAGACATTAGCATAGATACCCGAGTCAACACGGAGTGCTATTTAGGTATTTTTAAATTATGTCGGCGCGATCAGGTACGATTTGTTGTTTGTTTTTATTAGGGGAGAGTCTATTAATGAGAGTTTTGGATGATTTACTGTTTAAAAAAGATATATGTCAGACGTGACCTGGACTATCTGCCGACATCTGCTTGCTAACAGACATTAGCATAGATACCCGAGTCAACACGGAGTGCTATTTAGGTATTTTTAAATTATGTCGGCGCGATCAGGTACGATTTGTTGTTTGTTTTTATTAGGGGAGAGTCTATTAATGAGAGTTTTGGATGATTTACTGTTTAAAAAAGATATATGTCAGACGTGACCTGGACTATCTGCCGACATCTGCTTGCTAACAGACATTAGCATAGATCCCGAGTCAACACGGAGTGCTATTTAGGTATTTTTAAATTATGTCGGCGCGATCAGGTACGATCTGTTGTTTGTTTTTATTAGGGGAGAGTCTATTAATGAGAGTTTTGGATGATTTACTGTTTAAAAAAGATATATGTCAGACGTGACCTGGACTATCTGCCGACATCTGCTTGCTAACAGACATTAGCATAGATCCCGAGTCAACACGGAGTGCTATTTAGGTATTTTTAAATTATGTCGGCGTGATCAGGTACGATCTGTTGTTTGTTTTTATTTGGGGAGAGTCTATTAATGAGAGTTTTGGATGATTTACTGTTTAAAAAAGATATATGTCAGACGTGACCTGGACTATCTGCCGACATCTGCTTGCTAACAGACATTAGCATAGATCCCGAGTCAACACGGAGTGCTATTTAGGTATTTTTAAATTATGTCGGCGCGATCAGGTACGATTTGTTGTTTGTTTTTATTAGGGGAGAGTCTATTAATGAGAGTTTTGGATGATTTACTGTTTAAAAAAGATATATGTCAGACGTGACCTGGACTATCTGCCGACATCTGCTTGCTAACAGACATTAGCATAGATACCCGAGTCAACACGGAGTGCTATTTAGGTATTTTTAAATTATGTCGGCGCGATCAAGTAACATCAGTATGTGTTTTTATTCATGGAGGGTTTATTAATGAGAGCTTTGGATGATTTACTGTCTTAAAATGATAGATCTCAAACGCAATCGGACATGCTCAAAGCCACGAAGCTCCCTGCACGTTTTTTTAAAGCTGAATCGTAAAAGTTAATAAGTTTTCCATTAATAGAGTATACAATAAAATGATTTGAGCAAGATTAAAACTTCTACTGCTTATATTGACCTTCCAAAACTGAAGACAAATCGCTTAGATCAACACTAGAAATGCTGCACTCGTCTGAGTCGACATGCTCCGCCATTATTATTTACATGCGCGTTGAGCAGCGGCTCCCCACGTGTACGTCACATGACTGTTTTGCGGAATGCACGGAATTTTAGGGGCGTGTCCCAGAGAAATGACTATCATAACTTGGAATGAAATTTTAATATATTTATAATTTATTATGCAAAAACGACCAGAGCTCAATGATATAAGATATATATGTTCTGACAAATATTCAAATTTACAAAATCATGTCACAATCCCAGAAAGTTCATTCTCAATAGTCCAGGTATCAAATCCGCTCATTCTCAATCAGTTCATCTGGACAATTTCTTTTTAGTAGAAACGTTTCACCCTCACTCCAGAGGGCTTCGTCAGTCAGAGTGGTCCAAAGCAAA
>JBBPBX010071919.1:0-18196 GCA_038048925.1 Garcialebias charrua
CCTTTTATCTTGACAGGTTCCCAGTTAGAGCCAGACCAGGAAATATGATATGGCAGCTCATGTTGTCTTTATTCCTCTCCGAGACATTTTGTGTGTCTGTTCAAGCTGTGTGTGTCTGTGTGAACGTGAAGGTTTCATCCCTCCTGCGTGCACGTGTCCTTCAGCATCGCTGTGTGCGCTCGTGCAATATTAGCGCGCAACAACACAATATTATCAGCAGCCACGCATGTAGTCAGTCACTTTGAGCTGCTTTTAAGTGACAGCTATCGATTGGGTGTTTGTGTTTGTGCAGTGGCTTCAAAGCAACACCGTGCCCTCTGTATCCCACTTGAGATTGTAACTCTACAGTACCCTCGCTGAATACAGAAACTACAGCCCGGGCTTAACTTCAGAGAGCCTTTCTTTAGCAACATCTGCCATGAAGATGAGTGTGTTCTTTAAGCGTGTGAAATGGGATGTCTTCAGTCGAGTGTAACAATGTGTCTTGACCCTCCTTGGTTTTTACAACCTAACCAACGCTTTCTTTAGCTCAGTGCCTCAGAGTATCAGTGCAGCAGTAATAGCTCATGTAGCTACAAACATGCTTGTCACAGATACGGAATAGAATTCAACAATTTAAAACCTATTCTTTTTGGGGTTAGTTCACTGAATTTTGGGTCTTTTTCATGACATTTGTCTTTAGTGTTTCATGGAGGATGTGTATGACCAATGGGCAACTGTGGCTGAGTTATTAGAGCAGTCGTCCTATAACAGGAGAGTTGGGGGTTTTGAGTTCACCAGCAGCCACATGTTGAAATGTCCTTGGGCAAGACACTGAACCCCTCACTGGTTCCAATGTGTGTCCAATCGGTGTATGAAAAGCACTGATTAGCCTCTACAGATTCAGATTAGCTTTGTAGAGATCTAGTAGAGTGCTGTGTGGATGGGTAAATCAGGTGATGAAGTGCACCTTGAGTATCTTGATTAGATAGAAAGGTGCTGTATAAGTACAGTCCATTTACCATTTTTACCATTTATGACATGCATTCGCTGGAAAGGGTTGTGGTCCTAATTTGTATAAAGGAGATCTAACTATTTTGGATCACAATGTTCTGCCTTCCTGAGAATGTTTTTAATTCTGCTCTAGATTGTTAGATAAGAGGCTTTAATTGATTGTCAAATTTTGGATCCAGGAGGAGCAGTGTATATTTAGTCTGAGCTGGGAATCTATTGATCAGATCTTCACCCTCAGGGTTGCTGAGGGGGGCATGGGTTGATAGTCCTGTCCAAATGTGTTTTGTAGACCTGGAGAAGGTGTGTGACCATGTTTCCCAAAATATTTTGTGGTGTTCTGCTGGACTATGTGATGGTTGCATTGATTTGCCAGACAGTTTATATACAACACGTGTCTAAAGCAAGAGCTACATTTGCATTTTTGACACAACGGTGCTTGTCTTTGATTCTGTTTACATGTATTTTGTTTGCGGACAAGATTTCAAGCCGAGGCTGTAGAGAGGAAGGTATTAAGTTTAAGAACCTGAAGGTCTCATGTCTGCTTTTGGTAGATCATGGGGTTATTTTGTTGTATTTAAGCCATGTCCTTCATTGTGCAATGGAGTGGTTTGTACCAGACGGTGAAATCTGCTGGGATGAGAGTTAGATCTACTAAATATGAGGCCATGGTTCTTCACCAGAAAAAGGTTAGGGGATGAATCTTTGCCTCTAGTAGAGGAGTTAAAGTATACTGTATTTGAGTATTGATATGAAACAAGAGATGGGTCCATGGATTAAACCTTTATACCACAGTAGCAAGGTATTTGCCTGGACTATTGTGATAAAGAGGGACTTGAGCCAAAAGGCAAAACTTTCAATTTACTGATGCATTTATGTTCCAACTCACTCCTACAGTCATGAAATATGGATTATGACTGACAAAATGAGATCCTGGATACAAATAGCTGAAATGAGCTTCCTGTGTAAGGTGCTTGACCTCAGTCTTGGAGAGAAGCTCTGTCATCCAGTGGGAGATTGCATTTGATCTGCTGCACCTTTGAAAACGAGTCAGCTAAGGTGGTTTGGGTGTCTGGTCAGGGTAGCTTTGGTCACCTCCCTCTGGAGGTTTTTCAGGCATACCCCACTGGGAGGAAACCCCCATACAGATTCAGTGCTCTCTTGAGGGATTTTATTGTATGATGGCCTGGGAATACCTTGGGATCACCCAGGAGGAGCTGGGGAGTGTTGCTCAGGGAGAGTTGTTGGGATAAGTCCCTTTCATCAGCTGTCACTGCAACCAGACTTTAGATTGAAAATTGATAGTAAGACTGATAGTTCTGAAATTACAAATGTTCTCATTTCTACCTCTAAATGTACTTGTACACTTAAAAGGAGATGTCTTTGTGTTTCAATACCTGATGCTGTGTTCCAGTTATTTCATGGAGCAAACTAACAAAAGTGCCCCGCTGTGGTGTAGTGAGATAAGCGCGGGGCACATATGCTGGGGGCTTTCGCCTCTCCACAGGCTCGGGGTTCGCGTCCCAGACCCGGCGAGCAATTTCTGTGGTGTCTCCTCCCCTCTCTTCCGTTTCACCCTCTCCCTCTCTTCAATAAAGGCCACTAGTGCCACAAAAATGTAAAAAAATAATAATAATAAAATAAAAAATAAAAAAAATAACAAAAATCCTCAAAATTATAGTAAAAAATAATAATGATAATTGGTCATGAGCAGCGGTGGTTTGAGGTTTGAAAGTTTCAGCAATTAATTGACCTCACTGAGCACTTGAAAACACACAACATGCAAATATTTACACACATTTGCAAACTGCACAATGGATTCTATTATTGGATCATTTTTATATTCAAGGAGAGATATTTATTAACTAAAGAGAGAAATTCTCACAATTCAAGTGATCACACATGTGCAATATCTTCATTTGTCTGTTTGAATCTTACAGATATTCAATACTTCTATAGAAAAAATGTCTCGTTATTCTCAGATTTGTCTCTTTTACTTTGTTTATAGGTTTGATCCAGTATTGTGTAAAATAAAAAATGCTGTTTTTGTTTTATTAAATGTGAGGCTGTTGTAGCTCGTTGGTCAGTGCTGCAATGTTATGATCCTGAGGCTGCATGTTCCAGCATAGGTTATGTAAAAAGTATTTGCTTGCTGTGGTTAGATAATGTATATTTCGACATGCTTGACATATTTTAGCAAAATTTATATACGGTACCTAATGAGCTGTTTTAAATTATTTTCTATCTACCGGTATATTGATTGAATTATACTATGCATAAAATTATTTATTTTATTTTTGTATGAACTAATTTTTGCAAAAAATATACAATATAATTTAGCTGTGGGTTATATTTACAAGGCGGGGAATTCCATTTTTCTGGTGCAACATGAAGAAATTTGCATTGCAGACTTTTAACAACAGGCTGCACTAAAAATAATTAAATGTTCTCATAATTACATGTATATGTTTTTCTAGTATGGTCTGGAGACAGTGTCATTGACAAAAAGACAGGAGAAAGAATTGGAAGTGGCAGAAATTAAGATGCTGAGGTTCTCCTTAGGAGTGACAAGGATGGATAAGATCAGGAATGAGATCATCAGAGGTACAGCACATGTTGAACAACTGGGAGATAAAGTTAGGGAGGCCAGACTGAGATGGTTTGGACATGTCCAGAGGAGGGACAGTGGGTATATTGGTAGAAGGATGTTAGAAATGCAGCTGCCAGGAAAAAGACAAAGAGGAAGGCCAAAGAGGAGATATATGGATGCAGTTAGAGAGGACATGAAGGTAGTTGGAGTGAGGACAGAGGATGCAGAGGACAGAGTGAGGTGGAGGAGGATGACTCGCTGTGGCGACCCCTGAAATGGGAAAAGCCGAAAGAAGAAGAAGAAGAATTGTAGGTCTTTTTGGTGTTTGTCAATGTGTTAATATGTAGATGAAAATATAAGTTTAAGCTCCACTAGTTCTTCTGAATCTTCTGTTTGGTAAATACCTAACATTTCAATATATTTTTGAGTGTGAGAACATAAATTGTAAAAATGTTGGTACATTTTCTACCCGTAATTTTTTTTTTACTGCTGAGTTTTAATGCTAACATCATTTTTAGAAAAGTCAAACTGTGCTTCAACTGTTTTCAGATTGTTGAAGAATTTACATTTAAAATTGATTGAAAAAAGGTTAATTCGTTTCTGAATGGATTCTTATTTTCCGTTAATCTCATTTGCTGGTGTAGATTCTCAGCCAGGACATGGTAAAGCCAAAATAAGTTTAAATAAACCAAACAAGTGGACTTCTATCCTGTAGTTGAAGACATTTCCCATTCGGGAGGTTTTCTTAATTTAAAAACGTCTGTAGAGTGTGGAGTTCCAAGTTTTTTTTTATAACAACGTGAAAGGCTCCGTTATGTAACCTCAGCACTAATGAGACAGACATTATTGGCATCCATCTACAATGAACTTGGCATAGATGGCTAGGAAATACAGTAAAAAAAAGTTGCTTCAGAGCCCTTTAAAATATCTTCACATGTTATGTAAATATTATTTATAAATCTTTCTTTTTAAAATGCTCTGGATGATTCACTTACCGGTACCTTGAAACTTCTTAGAATTGAAACAAAATATTTGCAGATTAATAGAGTGCACAGAAATGGAAAAATACAGCACAGCTGTTCTTTCTTAAAATGTCTCAGTCATCTATCATTTTGTTAGCAAAGCAAACCTTTAATAACTTAATCCTGTGAATACAATTTAACAATTACAGCCACATCAGTCGCATTAAGACCACTGGAAAAGAGCAGACCTGATTTATGAGTGCAGCCGGCTCACTGAACGTCAGTTCAGTCCTTCTTAACTGACCCTCAATAGAGCACCTCCCGTCATCCACCTTTCTGTGTACACTCCTTTTTACTCGCATTCCTCTCCTCTTTCAGTACTGAGTTTGAATACGGGTCAGCGTTTCTAAAATACTCATCCTCTTTAAAGTTTGATGAGTGCACTCCAGGTGGTAATGGGGGCAAATATTAAATTCATAATCAGTGGTTCCCAGTATCCACTATTGGAATGTATTCTGATTATTAAAGTGAATCATTTCCCAGAGGGCCTCAGTAAGATTATGTCATTCCCTAAATGTGCTGTCAAAATGAGTGGTAATAAAACAAACGTAGCAGCTTTTATATTGTCATTGCAATCAAATTACAAATTGCTACATTTAGTTGCTACATGGGCAGCATGGTGGTTCAGTTGTTAGAGGTGTTGCCTGTCAGCGAGAAGATCGCCGGATCGAATCCCGCCCAAGGACTTTTCTGTGTGGAGTTTGCATGTTCTCTCTGTGCATTAGTGGGTTTTCTCTGGGTACTCCGGTTTCCTACTAGTGGTGTGCGATACTGCAAAATTAGGTATCAATCGATACCAAGTAAATACAGGTCCAATGTCGACAATACTTTTAATATTTTTTATTGATTTTGATGATGATTAAGTGTTTTGTGATTTTTTTTTTCTCCTTTGGATCATTTATTAGTTAAAACCCGACTAGAATTAGGCAAAGTTTATAAGTAAATAAAAAATACTTTATTGTAATAAAAGTTTTTTTTTCTGAAAAAAAAAAAAAAGATAGAACAGTAACAAAATAATTTTCCCCATACCTTGTGATGGCTGGATTTTTTCCCCTTAAACAAAGTGCACAAAATGATCAATCAAAAACAAATTCAAACATCGTGTTCAGAAAATATGATAATTAAATAAAAAATATGCCTTCATTGCACTCCTTTTCTGGATTTTTTTTTCTTAAGTAAACAAACTGTATCACACTGCAACAAATGTTATAAAACAGTAAAATATATTTAGGATATAAAGGCATAAAACAAAATTTCTCCTCAAGTGAATCTCTTTTCTGGGTTTGAAAAAATAATTACAAATCAAAAATAAATAGTGAAAATACAATAAATAAAGGGTAAATAACAAAACAACATCCAAAGCCTTGAGTTCAAAGAAATATTCCCAGAAGCCTCTCTGGGGGCCCTTACACAGTCTGCTCCATCTTTGATTAAACCACAGCAGTGCATACAGAAGAAAAACTGAAGCTAAAGTATTGATTGCATTGCACTGGTATTGATCAATATCAATACCAATGTTGGTATCTATACTATTATCAATATTTGGATCAATCTGCCCACCACTATTTCCTCCCACAGACTATAAACATGCTTGTTAGGCTGATTGGTAACTCTAAATTGTTCCTAGGTGTGAGTGAGAGAGTGAATGGTTGTCTTGTTTGTCTCTATGTGTCCCTCTGATGGACTGGAGACTTATCTCCCGCACAGTGATTACTGGACGTGGGCACCAGTGACCCCCACATCCCAAAAAGGAAGAAGCTGGTAAAGATAATTGGTGGATGGACGGATCAATCGATTGATCTACGTATGGATAGTTGCTACATTTATTTTTAAGATTTTATAAAATGTGTATAGTTTTTTGTTTGTTTGTTTTATGAAAATGTGACATCTTACTGTTTTAGGAACACCTGATGACACAACAGAACATCTTGCCAAACATCAATGATATATGGTATACTATCTGAAAAAAAACAAATTTAAGGTTATCTGATGTAACTGATCAGATGCACTGTGCTCTTAAAGCTGCTCGAAAACAAATCTTAACAGGATTTTACATTTTAACATAAAAACCCAGTTCCTTTAACAACTGCCTTCTGAAATCTGGATATACTGTAGTCCCTCATTAATGGGAGATCCGTACCCTGCAGCCCCGCGATAATTGAAAAACAGTGAAAAAGTGATAGTAATACAAGTACTGTAGTAGTTTATTGTAGTATTTATATGTAAGGCATTTTTAACCCTTCCCACACTATTGCAATATTCTAAACAATGTTTCTAAATGCTCTAAAAGAGCAGAGAATGTCATGATTTCCCTCTCGCTGCTCTCAGCCACCTGCAAGCGCTCTTGGCCACGCCCACATCTCCGCTCTGCATGGAGAACAGCTGACCAGCTGCAGCAGGAAGATTGTCCTGCAGTGTGGGCTGCACGGAGGTGCAGCAGTTGCTAAATCATTTTTAATAATTTATTTTAAATAAAAAGTCTATGCCGATCGTGCGACTCATCCATCAGTCAGCCAATTGGGTATCGTGTCCAATCATATTTTGAAAAAACGCGATAGAGTGAGTCGGCGAACAACAAATCGTGAAGTAGCGAGGGACGGCTGTATTGCTCAACCTCTTCATATTCCCACAATTAAAGAAGCACTCTCAGCTCCACTCTAAACAGCTGACCATTAATCAGTCCTCATGCTTGATTTCTTTTCTACCACAGGTTATGATTTTCACATTAACCTGCCTCCCCAAGAGCGCCATCCAACTGGAAAATGACCCCTCTTCAACACCGCAGCACACACGTCACATTATCGAAAAAAAGCAACGTTGTTGTTGTTTGTGTAAACTCATAAACTCAGGGATGAAAAAGTAAGGTGTTTAAGACCCCATCCACCCTCACCCCTACAAATCTCACAGCTATTATCCTTTTCTAATTACACTTTCCTTCTGAAACAGTGGATCAGAGGGCACCATTGACTGCTTTTAATCCGCCACCAAATTTTAATTAACACAGACGTGACCCCCTGTCTCCGATACGTCCCGCAGAACGTCAGGATCACAATAACTCATAAATCACAGCCGCAGATTTCGTTCCCCCTGCTTCCCGCCTTTGATGAATTTCCAGATGGGGGGCTAGCGACTGTTAATGTCAAGAAATATATGAGAGATAGACAGAGAGAGAAAGTGTTTTAGAGAAAGAGGACAGACAAAAAAGTCAAAGTCAAAGTCAACTTTATTGTCAGATCTGCAATATGTACAGTGCAGGACATACACAGGACCGAAATTGCGTTTCTCTCAGTCCCTCGGTGCAACAGTAAACATCTAAACATTGAAACACTGAAACATATAATAATAGACATAAGCATAAAAATAGTAAAACTAACACTGTCCTGAGTTGTTTTTTTTTTTTTTTTTTTTTTTTTTGCATAGTGGTATAAAAAAAGAGTATAAAAAGTATAACTAAAATAAACTAAAGGTTTCTAGCATTGACATTTGCAAAGTGGCAAAGCAGCGTATGAGTCAATGTACACAGTATATGTATGAGGTAGTAGTTGATGTTGTTGTAGAGGCAAAAAGTGGCATATGCAGTAAGGCACATTGGGCATCCCTAAATAAGACCGTTCAGAGCACACTGTATATGTACCAGCAGTGGTGTAGATATTAGAGTAGTGTAAATAAATGTAAACAGTAGTAATTACATGTAAGCAGTAGTAATAAAAGTAAACAGTATTAATAAATGTAAACAGAGAATGTAAACAGTATTATGATTATAGGCAGTGATGTAATACAGACATTAGTGCAAGTATGAGAAGTAGTGCAAACTGTATGAGCACATGACCGAGAGTTTAGTGAAAACCCGTTTGGTGACACAGAGTCTAGTGTTAAAAACTTTGTGTTGAGTGATAGTATGTGAGAAAGTTTTAGTGTTAAGGCAGTTCAAATGGGAGGGGAGGCAGAGCAGGCAGTGTGTTTAGCATTCTGACTGCCTGATGAACAGAGCTGTCTCTCAGTCTGCTGGGAGACAGAAAGAGGACAGAGAAAAAAAAGGCAGTAAGAAGATGAACGGAGAGGTTAAATTCTGAGAAATTTATAAAGTGTGTCTTTATGAGTGTGTGAGACAGATGGAGTTGAAGAAAGAGGGGGAGAGAAATGGCAGCAGCTCTGCTATGCTGTCAACCTTTGAGAGATTTGTTACCGGGGAGAGGATTATGGAGGCTTTTGAAATGGGGTTGTGTTAATATGTTGGCCATTGAGGAGCACGCTGCGGCTCTGCCACTTTCACAGTCTCCAAAAATCAAAAGGCTGAACAAGTGAAAATTGATGTTTTGAAGATTTAACTGACCTCTCTTTTTATGAGTGTGTGTACCGGTAATATATATATTTTTTTACTCACTGATTTTACATCATGGATTTTTCATAACTGATCATTACCTTAATTAACACGAGCGCCTATACGACTTGCCATTAAATCCCAAGCAGCCACTGTGTGTACTTCTGTTTATGCATGCCGATGCGCAGAGTGCATCTGTTTGTGAATCGGGGAGTGTGGAGGTAGAGGTGGGCAGGGTGCCGTGGTTTGTTATTACTAAATCGCTCATCCATGCTACTAATTAAGATGCATAGCATCCCCCTATGATTGTCAGTGTCGCTAATTATCAAACAATGCAGTGTTCACCAGATATGAAAACTGGCAGCCTCTGTAGTCATGTTACCAACTTATTACTGCTACAATTACCAAGTGCCCGTCATTCTTCTTGTTAGTCGTCTGCCTTCATTTTTGCATAATGTTTGTTTTTCCTTTGCTCTTCCTCTCTTCTGTTTTCATGCAGGCTATGGCTTTGTTGATTTTGACAGTCCAGCTGCAGCACAGAAGGCCGTGTCGTCCCTCAAAGCCACCGGGGTTCAGGCCCAAATGGCCAAGGTAAGGCTTGTTTGATACGTTTGCTTCCTTGTGCATTATCGTTCGCTCGTTGTTGCAAATTCAGCTTCCTCTGAAGATTTATAATCCTGCATTTAACACACTTAACTGCTTCCATACAAAATGCTTTTGACCATAAATACATTTTATGGGGGGTAATTCTCCACAACATGTTGCAGTTTAATCAGACTTGTTCACTTTAATACAAAGACGGCTGTTTAATGTGGAGCTGTTAACTTCATTTGAGCTTGTGACACGTTTGGAGGTGACTTTGACGCATGTGCGTCTGTTTTGAGAGAACAAGATGTGCAACTCGGTTTCGGGAGGTGTTGTGGGGCCGATTGTTGTGTTGTGTGTGAGAGTATGAATGTGTTTTGAACTGCGGTATTGCATGACAAGCCCGTCTGCTCGTGGGTGAGCTGACGTTACTCTCGCTGAGCTTTTGGCCGGCCTCTTGTGTTGTGTTGTGCAGGATTCTTAAAGTGGAAGCAGATGCGACACATTGAGCCGCACAAAGAGATTTGCTCAATGAGAGCCATGCTGACAGACGTAGATGTAAATTTCAAGACTGAACACAGCCATGTTGCACTCTAATCCATCACTGAAATGTACAATGTTGTGTCCTAAAGAAGGTTAAATCATTTCATCTGGACCAGTTTCTTGATTGAGCTTACAAACCTTTTTTATTGTGTCCTAAATTAAAAGTGTTTGGTTTTTGCATATTTGGAAGTTTGACAAAAAAAAACTTGCTGCTTTGTGACAACTACCATATTATTCACCCTATAAGTCACAGTTAGTTACCGTATTTTTTGGAGTATAGGTCGCACCGGAGTATAGGTCGCATTGTCCAATTATTGTGTGTCCTTGGGCAAGACACTTAACCCTGAGTTGCTCCCGGTAGGACTGGAAAGCACCTTGCATGGTAGTCTGCCGCCACCGGTTTATGAATGTGTGTAGCATTCAATATATGTGTAGCACTTTGAGATTTTCAGTAATGAAAAGTGCGTTATAAATTGAATTAATTATTATTATTATTATTACCAATAGATTGGAAAAATCCCTAGATAGGTCGCACCTACGTTTATCTCTGCTGCAAATGTCTGCCACAGGAGCGCACAGCAAGGCTTTTAAGAAGATTTACACTTAAAAACAATTATTTGTTTGATTAAAAATTATAGCAAATATGTGTCTGAGCTGAACTTTTCCTTAATAAATGAATGTAATTGTGAAATGAGCTGGATTTTAAAATGTGTTTCGCCGAAAGTGATAAAAAGCCATATATAGGTCGCACCTGAGTATAGGTCGCAGGCCATAAAAAAATGATAAAAAGGTGTGACCTATACTCCGAAAAATACGGTACATAATTTGCGTGCCCTGAGACTTATACGCCAAAGCGACGTATTTATGGATTTTTTCCCCTTATTTATAAACCAGCTTATTGCTGAGATATGACCGTTTTAATTCGTTCTGACTGAAACTATTGAACACAACCATTTTCAGCCACTAGAAGGCAGTCGAGCTGTGCGGCATGCTGTTGTATCATGTAATAGGTAAAAGTGGCTATTAATGACACAATCGGCTTGCCATATCCCGCTACAGTCTTCTGCCTGGAGCAACCGTCAAATCAGCTTCACTTCCCTGCGCCGCCTTGGCGAAATGCAGCTAATTTGACCACTGAAGTGCATTTATTAAGTAAAAGTTCAACTGAGACACACCTTTGCTATAATTTCAAGCAAACAAACAATTGTTTTGACGTGTTAATCTTGTTAAATTCCTCCCTTGCATGCTCCCGTGGCAGCCATTTGGCAGCCAGTTGATTTTTGGCACAACGCTAGCCCACATTTCTGGGTTGTCAGCGGTGATGCGTAATAGATGCGACGTATACGGTGAAGCACATATTTATAGATTTTTCCATTTTATATTTAGACTTATGCGACTTATAGGGTGGGTAATAAGGTATTTCAGCTGTATTGTTTCACGTCTTTCAATTTTCAGGCTGCCCTTCTTTCATATTTGCCTTTTATTTATTTATTTGGTTTTCTTGTTAACCATATATTACAGGGCCCTTTCTCTCTGCTATTCCGGCATCAATCAAACATTTGGTTTTGTCAGAACAACTAAATAGGTGGAAAAAGATCTGCAGCGTTGAAGCAATAAATATGGTGATGACTTTGAGGGGGGCACCGTGAGTGATTTTTCACAGATGAGATGTAAGCATTTGATCGGGTCCCAAAATCCCCCTCCCTTCTCTTGGACGCCAAAGAAGTCTTGATGAGATGGAGAATGGCGCCAGTGAAGATGACAGAACTGATGATAACGATGAAGGTGGCAATTATTTTGATCAAACGGGATGGGATCTGACAGGAGGAGATGATACCCCGCGTGGTGCTCAGGTGTGCCATTTCTCAAATGCACCATTTGGCCGTTTCCTTCCCCCCCCACCAGTGTCCTTCTTCCAATATTTATAAGAGGCCTGGCTCTCAGAATACAGATAAGATCTTAGTCCATCTCATTTTAAGGCCGCACTTTGCATCGCTCACCTTCTCTCAGTCAATATTTTCATGAGAGGGGGCTTGTATCACAAAACAAAGGAGATGACCTTTTAAATAATCTTTTGTTTGCACGTGTGTGTGTGTGTGTGTGCGCGCGCGTGTGTGCGTGCGTGTGTGTGTGAGAGCAAATTCACAAAATCCTTTTCTATTAGCATTTATGTAGAATAGTTGATCTCTGAATGCTCCTTTGCTCTGTTCACTCAAATGGAAAAGGCCAGTGTTCGGTGCTGCAGCTCTGTGCCTTTATCACACTTGTGAGAGACATTAAGGAGTAGTTTGCTTTTATAGACTCCCTCTGCATCTCTCTAATGTCTCTTTACCAGGTATCACTACCATCACTCCTCCAGCTCCACCTACTAATGCACAGGTGTCCAAACGTTTTCATAGGCGGGCCAGAACTGTCTAGATGCACGACGGAGCTTTAGGGCATAAAGGCCATAAAATTACGAGAATAAAGTTGTACAAGACTTTTTTTTTCAGCTCTCGTTTATTTTTTTTATTTTTTTTTACCATGAGTCGGTTCCACGACGCGACTTGTCAGTCAATCCAGTAGGCGTGTCAGCAAATGACCAATCCAAAGCTATATGCTCCTTACCTGCAGAGAGCTGCTGCAGCCCATCAGAGAGTACCACTTTACTTTAAGCAGGTTCAGAGTCCTGATAATAATCTGATGCTGATGTGCTGACAGATTAATAATAATAATAATAATAATGTCTATTCCTGTCATCTGCGTATGTTTCCCATACACAGACGAAATTCGTCTCTGCATTTAACCCAACCACCTACCAGGTGGTGCAGTGAGCAGCCCGAAAGCGCCCGGGGAGCTGGAGAAATAGGTGTGCACTCATAGACACCCCAAGCTGGGTAGTGGCCGGGGCGCGAACCCGCGACCTTCGGGTCCGTAGTCAAAAATCCTGCCACTAGACCATCTTGGTAACCATCTCCTTATTTGTAAAACCAGTACCAAAGTATAACTTAACAACATGCTCAACATTCTTCATTTTACCACAGTTAAAATGTGGTAAACCCTGCTTTATCATGTCGAAGTTTGGATAGTATTACGACTCATTCAGCTTCGGATCGGTCATTTGCTGACATGCCTACTGGATTGATTGACAGGTCACATCGTGGATCCGACTCATGGGGACAAAAACATAAACGAGAGCTACATACAGTACAACTTTATTCTCGTAATATTAAGACTTTATTCAACTTTATTCACATAATACTATGACTTTATTCTCGTAATTTTATGGCTTTTAATTTATTTTTTCTTAGCTTGGCAATGTCTTTTTTTTTTTTGCATGGCCCTAAAGTGCCTTCGTACTAGATGAAAGGACTCATGGGCCTAAAAGGTTGGATTCAAGAAAAGAAAAAAAAATCTATTAAAAAGCATGCTTTTTTTTCCCTCCCTGTCATTTTTGAACTCAACAATTTGAACAATAATTTGGAGAAAGGCTAAACGTTTATGTTAAATTATTGTAGATCCAGAACATTAGGAGCCTCATAAACATTAACCTTATTTATTTATTTATTTATTTAAATAATGTAACTTATTGGATTTGGGGTGGGGGTGGGTCTATTATTTGTTTTCTTGTACATGGAAAGTTCATTTTCGTTTGTTTTCAGAGACAAAAGCCTAAAATGAGTAGCTGTTCTTTAAAAAAGGGGGTGAAGCTTCAATAACCCATTTGGACCATGGACGGCCGAAAAGGGTCATCGAAGTTCTAAAAACCCGTCCAGCTGGCAGACGTTAAAAGCTGCAGTCTGCAGTTCTGTAGTGCAGTCTGTACGTTGTCTAAAAATATATTTTTAACATATTTCTTCACTCTGTCACTATCTCCTGACAGGCTGATGTTAGACAAAGTAATCTCTGAAAAAAAAACTATACTGTAGTCCCCTTGCTTCTCTAAAAGCATGTCTAAAAACCCACAGTGACCCACCGTTAACCAGCCAATAAAAACAGAGTTTTTAACCAGCCAATAAAAACAGAGCTTCTCACGCTCCTGATCATTCCTGATCTGGACTTTTCTTTTTTTTTTTTTTTTGCCAAAAATCAAGTGATCGCTTCGTCCTCCGCAGCTGGGTCCATGAATGAATTGAGAAAATGAATGAATTTGTCACGAGCGAATTAAAGTCTGGTTCAACGTGGCTGCGCGCGGCTCTGCAGATTTCATGGTCTTCTGGTGTGCTGGACCAGCGCTCTCTGTTTTTATTTTATTTTTTAGAACGTTTTATTAACATATAATCACAGAACTTCGCAGCTGCTGACAGGACATGGAGCGGAGGCGGAGCATTCGGAAGCAGAGCTGAATTTCACCGACAGCAAGAGCGAGCTGAGCCACATGGCTCTGAGTGGGGAGGGACTAGAATGCTTTCCCAGATGAAAAAATTCCTAAGTGCTGCATTCTACCAAAAACTGCAGACTGAACCTTTAAAACAGATTCATAGGAGGTTTGAAGGGACACTGATAAAGCTGATCAACTTTTTTGTTGATGATACCACTTTAAATACTTTTAAAAACGTCTAATTTCTCCACATCGATTACTACATCAACTGAAATTATTTTGTGTCTTGGCAATATATAAACTACTGAATTTTATTTGAAAACACTGTCAAGTTTGAAGGCTTGTTGTAAAATAAAGGGATTACTGTATAGCTAAATATTTGAATTATATAATGTCGCTCAGTCTGAGACAATTATTTTAATCAATGTTGCTGTTAAACCTAAAAAAATGTATTTAAAAAGTCTCACCATTAAATCTAAATAGGGGCCAAGATGGTGTAGTGGCTAGGGAATCAGACTTGGGATCCGAAGGACCCAGGTTCGAACCCCGGCCTCGGCACACCTTGGGGTGTCTATTGCCCCTTTTCCACCGGTCGGCTCGGGTCGGATGTTACGTCATATGTGCGTCGCAGAGACCCCCTTTCATCCTTTCCCACCGGCTATTCCGAGCGGAGCCGCGCGAGATTTCCTGAGATTTTCGGGCTGCTTTCAGAGGTGTACTGAAGCGAGCTCACCCGCTCCGGAAGGAGGGAGGAGGAGACGAGAGCTGTTTTTACGGAAGCGAGGGAAGCTACCACGGCAGGACTTTTACATGAATAACACGGTAAAAACAATTGTTATTTTTTAAATTTATAGCAAAGATGGGTCTTCAGCTGAACGTGTCCTTAATAAAATCACGTACTGCTCAAAACTGCACGATTTTAAAAAGTAGTTTCGCCACGAGTAACACGCGGCGCGCGGGCGGCTTTATGTCTTTAAATGTAGCTCAATGAACAGATATAAAATATATTTCATAGCTGACTTTAATAGTACGAGGGCTCCTGAGCTTAACCACGCTTTAATATTGTCACGTATGGTCAAATGTGCTGCATTTAAAGTAGTTTCGCTTTGACTTTTTCCAAAACCTGTGTTTGCACAACGAAAATAAATTATAAAAATTCGAATTTTATTTCAAATAACTCCAACAGGATACATTTCGTGTATGAATATGTTGTGATCACACTAGATTTTTTTGAAAAATATCAGCTTTGTGGTTTTTGATAGAATTGATAATATGTGAAACAAAGTAGAAAATAATGGACGTAGGTTGACACATTTATGTCTATAAAACATTGAATTTTATTTCAAATAACTCCAACAGGATACATTTCGTATATGAACATGATGTGATCACACTAGATTTTTTTGAAAAATATCAGCTTTGTGGTTTTTGATAGAATTGATAATATGTGAAACAAAGTAGAAAATAATGGACGTAGGTTGACACATTTATGTCTATAAAACATTGAATTTTATTTCAAATAACTCCAACAGGATACATTTCGTATATGAACATGATGTGATCACACTAGATTTTTTTGAAAAATATCAGCTTTGTGGTTTTTGATAGAATTGATAATATGTGAAACAAAGTAGAAAATAATGGACGTAGGTTGACACATTTATGTCTATAAAACATTGAATTTTATTTCAAATAACTCCAACAGGATACATTTCGTATATGAACATGTTGTGATCACACTAGATTTTTTTGAAAAATATCAGCTTTGTGGTTTTTGATAGAATTGATAATATGTGAAACAAAGTCTTTATTGTGTTCTTCTTCTAGTGGTGGCTAGTACTGTAGTAAATAGCTTGAGGAACACTACTGCCACCATGTGGTAAGACGAGTAGGATTCTGGACCCCGCCCACAGAAGGGGTACAAAAAAGCTGTGGAAACAGAACATAGATGTGACCCGACCCGAACTGAGCCGACCTGAGCCGATCCAACCCGAGCCGAGCCGAGCGGTGGAAAAGAGGCATATGAGTGCACACCTATTTTCCCCAGCTCCCCGGGCGCTGACTACGGCTGCTCACTGCACCACCTGGTGGTGGTTGGGTTAAATGCAGAGGCCAATTTCGTCTGTCAAGTATGGGAAACATACACAGATGACAAAAATGTGACATTTAAACGTCTACATCAATCTTTTAAACCTGTGGGTCAAAATTATACCATTCTTTTACTGCAGTCATGGGCCGCACAAAATCGCTCTAAGAGCCACGAATGGCCCGAGAGCCCCATTTTGGACACCACTGCACTAATGCCTCCACATCACCTTCTCTTCAAATCTTTTTGTTAACGCTGATACACATATTTATATTCACACCCACCACGCATTGAGCTGCCAACAATCTGTGAGTGCTCTTTATTCCCATCAATAGTTAATAGCATGTTGTTTTTCTGTCTGCCTACCTGCCGAGGTGTTTGTGACACCCACCCATTTTGTCATGGCAGAGCTGCCTTCCCCTGTGGGACCAGGAGCTCTGAGGCAGATGCAAATCACAAAGATGGCTAATGTCATGGACGACTTCCACAAAAAGAGCGTTCAGCCTCATTCTCTCACTCCCCTCGCTTCCGTTTTGTCACATATATATCTTTCCGCAACAAAGTAATAAACGAATAGCAAGTTAGAGCCAGAGGCTTTGAGCTCATTAAATAAAATTGTCACAGTAATCAAGTTGCACCTTTTTTTTCCCCTGCCTTGACGCCATTAAAACGCCTTTATTAAGATGCCGTATTTTAAACACAGCTGCAAAGAAGGCAAGAAACAAAGGGGAAAGAGAAGTGTCATTTGATTTTGTCTTCCTTCTTTTTTCAAAGACACATCCTGCTGTCTCTCTCCTCTTACTCCCTCTGGAATTTAAAATACCATGGCAGCAGAGATGAAACATTGCCTTCCTTTTGTCTTGCCCTCCCCTGAGGATGGTAACAGCGAGAGGGAGGAGAGGAGCCATAATTAAGATACCTAAAGGACACTTCCCTCTGCACCACCCTTCCTGTCACTCACCTCTGCACAGATAAGAGCACTTAGCATAGGTGATGAGAGTGTGTGTGTGTGTGTGTTGCAGCTTTGTGCATGATCTTAACGTATGTTATCGTGTTTGTGTGTAGGATATTGAGGAGTTCCCACACACATAACAGATAAATATGAAATAGGAATTTATTTGACGGCCTGCTCCAAGTTCAAGAGTCCTGTGACTCTGAACAGAACAAAGTGAGTTCAGAAGTGTCTGAACGAATGGTCTTATTTATTGCAGAATTATAAAATTCAATTATTCTAACTTTTTTGTGTTTAGTAATTGACAAACACATTTTGTTAAATTTTTTAAGGCTTGATGTTTTGCGCCTTAACACACAAGTAAAATGTGACTTTATGTAAATAAAGTCTCAAGATAAATGCATGGACCAATTGTTAGCATCTTTTTTTATATTAGATGTTTCTAATTTTAGTGATATTATGCAGGTGGAGGAAAGCGGCTCTGGTGACATTTTTTATGTGGGGGTTAAAAGACATGTCCTGATCAAAAATAACACCAAGGTTTTAACTTTAGAACTGGAGGCCAGATTAATGCCATCCAGAGGAAGTGAAAGACTGAAAATTGTATTCCTAAGATGCTCAGGTCCAAAAACTAAAACATCTGTCTTGTCTGCGTTTAAAAGCAGAAAATTAAGAGTCGTACAGGTTTTTATGTCTTTAATACATACAATGCCAATCAGTTACTTGTAGTCTAAGTAGCTGATTGGATTCATTGGGTTTCATGGACAAATATAATGAGTATCATAAGCTTGACAATGAAAATGTATC
>JBBPBX010071920.1:6684-18195 GCA_038048925.1 Garcialebias charrua
AAGAGATCCAGGAAGTGGTTACAAGAAGAAGTTGATAGATTGCCTGAAAATTTTGAAGCAGGACAAGGCTATTGACAATATTCTGTACCACAGACTGTACCCAGGGGAGGCCACGCCAAGTCTGTATGGTTTACCCAAAATCCACAAACAAGGTGTACCTTTAAGACCAATTGTTAGCATGATTAACTCGGTCACTTACAATGTTTCCAAATATCTGGCGTCTGTACTCATCCCTTTAGTTGGCAGCTCAGAACACCACATACAGAACACCATGGACTTTGTGGATAAGGTGAGGGATGTCATCATGAAACTGATGAAACAATGGTCTCTTTTGATGTCGCATCACTCTTTACGTGCATTCCTGTTGATGAGGCAGTAGAGATGGTCTGTTTAAGGTTAAAATCAGACACCACTCTGAGCAGCAGGACCACGCTTTCCACAGAACAACTGTGTCAACTCTTGAAACTGTGCCTGCAGTCATATGGGGAGCAATATTATAGGCAGAAACATGGGTGTGCTATGGGGTCTCCAGTTTCTCCTATTGTTGCCAACCTGTACATGGAGGAGGTAGAAAAGAGAGCATTGACGTCCTTTTCAGGGAGACCACCAAGTCATTGGTTCAGGTATGTTGACGACACCTGGGTTAAAATTAAATCTCAGGAAGTCCAACATTTCACTGATCACATCAACTCTGTGGATAAATATATCAAGTTCACACGAGAAGATGTAAAAAATGGCAGGTTGGCTTTCTTGGACTGTGAGGTCTCAGTTTCTGATAGAGGAAATTTGCAAACTGAGGTGTACCGCAAACCCACCCACACAGACCAGTATTTACAGTTTGACTCCCATCACCCTCTGGAGCACAAGTTAGGAGTCATCAGGACTCTGTACCACAGAGCAGACAGCGTCCCCACTAACTCAGGAGCCAGACAGAAGGAGAAATCACACACAAAACAGGCTCTAGAGAAATGTGGATATCCTAACTGGGCCTTCCTGAAAGCAGAGAAGAAACCCAAACAGGACTCCAGCCAACCATCAGGTGAAAAGAAGGAAGCCAGACCCAGACCAGTGGTCATTCCATAAGTTGCGGGAGTTTCCTTTTATACCTTTTACTTTTTGCTAGAGTTTTGATACTATCGGCTAGCGTTTTGATATTTTAGTTTGATTTTAGCTAGCCTTTTGGTACTTTTGGCTAGTGTTTTGGATACTTTAGAATAGTGTTTTGAGATTTAATTTTAGCTTGCCTTTTGTTACTTTTAGCTAGTGTTTTGATATTTTATTTTGATTTTAGCTAGCCTTTTGTTATTTTTAGCTAGTGTTTTGATAATTTTGGCTAGCATTTTGACATTTTATTTTGATTTTAGCTAGACTTTTGGTACTTTTGGCTAGTGTTTTGATATTTTATTTTGATTTTAGCTTGCCTTTTGTTATTTTTAGCTAGTGTTTTGATACTTTTGGCTAGCGTTGATATTTTATTTTGATTTTAGCTAGACTTTAGGTACTTTTGGCTAGTGTTTTGATACTTTAGGATAGTGTTTTGAGATTTTATTTTAGCTAGCCTTTTGTTACTTTTAGCTAGTGTTTTGATACTTTTGGCTGCCGTTTTAATGGTTTATTTTGATTTTAGCTAGCCTGTGTTACTTTTATTTAGCATCTTGCCACTTTTAGCTTTTAACTACCTTTTCGATACTTTTAGTTAAGTATTTTGCTACTTATAGTGTTTTACTTCTTTTGGCTAGTGTTTTTCAACTTTTAGCTATTGTTCTGCCTCTTTTACCTTTAACGTTTTAGTTCCTTCAGCACCTTTCAGCCCTATAGCACACTGCGTTCACAGGACAATACCGTTTCTCTGGTTCTGGTCTGTTCGTAAGCATCTCAGTGTGTGACAGATAAGGTGATACTGAGGAAGAGTGTCTTAGTTGTTGTGAACTTAAATTAGGTGTGTGACTGACCAGCAGTCTGAATTTGCGGTGAAGACCCCGTCCTTCAGAGACTCAGGAGCCATCCACCTGACCGGCAGCAGGCCCTTCCCTCCCTTCCTGTAGTAGTCCGTCTCGTAGATGTCTCTGGTCATGCCGAAGTCTGTGGGGGAGAGAGAATTGACAGTCATGATTCCTGCCGTCTATAAATCCACCATTTGTTCTCCAGGGCTCGTAGTTTTACATTTGGATTTTAGACTGTTGGTTGCGTTTGTAACTGGTTTCAATTAGTTAAACTACCTATCCTGATTAAGTTATATAGAGCTTGAACAAACAAAAGTGTAATATTAACTTATACATGGGACATAAACTGATACATATGACATTTGTTGCTTTGCAAAAAAATAATAAATAAAGAAGAAGAATCCCTGCACAAAGAATTAAAGTGGAAAAGCTTGTTTTTCTTAGCTGTGACTCTGAAACTCCTACTTTTACATAAAGGATGGTTCTCTTCTGAGGAATGGAAGCATCCATCATAGCAGCCACTGCTAATAAAATATAAATTTATTTCTCATCTGCATTTTAATAGAAACACCATCAGCAACAACTTGCCCCTTTGACAGACTTTTCATATTTTATTCATCTTAACATCAGGACTGACTCAAAAACTTCAGAGGTTTAAACAGTTACTTTTCCAAATTTATTACTCAAATTAGATTTTTTTTTGGTCTTCTATTTAATGTATGCATTTCCCCCCATAAAAAAACCTTATTACTTTATTTATACTGAGATCAGCTGTACATTTCACTATAACAGGGTTGTTTGGCTAACAAGCACCCATAAATAAGCTACCTGTAGTCAGATTGCTCTCTTTCATAAAAGCTGTGTAAATAATATTATCAATCTAAAAAGTGTTTGTAAAATGACCTAGAAATGTAATGTATATACATTATATGTGTATGTATATATGTAATATGTAATGTATAGCTTATTTTTGCAGAGACAGCTACCTGCATGCTAACATGTATATTGATAACATACCAAATATGACTATGAATGCTTATACATTTCAATTGTTAAACTTTTATGGCTTCAAAATGGTCTTTACTACAATCTCTATATGGTAAATACAATTTTTATCTGCTTTGAGTCACCGTGCAATAAATAATCTGAATTGTGTTTAGTATTTATATTTTACCAACAGGGACCAAAATGTTAGAAAATATCTAAATTATGCTGACTTCAACAAAATGCATAACTCATTAGCATTTGTTTGTTTGTTTGTTCTGCCAAATGAAAACTTGCCTCCGATTTTGACAGTCAGGTCGTGGGCGACCATACAGTTTCTGGCTGCCAGGTCTCTGTGCACGAACTTCTTGGCGTTGAGGTAGGCAATGCCGTCTGCAATCTCCGCGGCCATTTGGACCATCTCCTTCAAGGTGGGCGGAGGACGTCCAGGGTTATTCTGAGGGACACAAAACAAATGTTCACTTTCTTATCTGCTAAACTGCAACTACAATAGCGCCTCGTTGTTTTCTTCTTAGTTGCTACATCCAGGAGAGATTTCAAACACTGTCCCACTCGACATGAACACGCCTTTTTGAGAAAACCACCCTGGTTTATAGATTAAATCAACGCCGGCTGCTTTAATGACATCAGCAGCCAGCAGCTCCGTCCTCCACCAGCTCGTCATCTGGATGCTTACTTCAAAAGGCGACACATGCAGGTGATCTCCCCACATATAAAACCTATGCAGCAGAATTTAATATAGAAAGACGTCGAAGATTTAGTTACAGCAGTAACACAAAGCCAACAGATCTGTGTTTGTGCAGAGAGCTCTTCACATCATGTAAATTTAGTCCAGATCGCAAAAATCTGACACGACGAAAAGGAGAAATGCTAAAATCAATTACTTTTTCAGCTTAACTCGTTTCCTTGACCACAACAGCATAAATTTAGAAAAAACTACATGTAACAGGGTTTTGCAGGAATCAGCCCATCAAATTTAACGCTTTTTAATGCCAATTAAATTACATTTTAAAAACATTTTTAATGCAGTTGACAGTGGATGCATAAACTCCACAAGTCTTTTAAAGTGCCATTTTAATGTCATTGACAAGGAATACATACACAACCTTTTGTTTTACAGAAGGTTAAAGGGATTGTGACATGATTTTTTTACTATTCATAAAATTGCTCAAAATATATATATTTTATCATTTAAATATGTTTGTTTTTGCAAACAAAATGATAAATCACTTTAATTTTGCTTTAAAAGTGATTTTGAACTTCAAGCCGTGTTTAATCATGGGAAATCCCATTACACGCGAACGCACCATCTGTGATGTCACACCGGGCAGAGCTCTGGGCTTGTCACAGTGCGCAGGTATGAGCAGCTCGACATGAAGGAAGTCTGATACAGCATCAGACCTAAATTAGATCCTGTTGTTTCTTGTTCCATCACCCAAACAATTTTCTGCTTCCCAAAATGAAGACAAATAGCTCAAATCTTCACATAGATTGCTAAATTCGTCCAGTTTTAAATTGTCCGCTATTAAAGACACCACAGCCCTCTGCCCAGTGTGACATCACATATGGTGCGTTCGAGTGTAATCGGATTTCCCATGATTAAACACGGCTTGAAGTTCAAAATCACTTTTAAAGCAAAATTAAAGTGATTTATCATTTTGTTTGCAAAAACAAACATATTTAAATGATAAAATATATATATTTTGAGCAATTTTATGAATAGTAAAAAAATCATGTCACAATCCCTTTAAGTCATGTGCCTTGGTTCACAAACTTTTTTTTTTATTCAAACTTATTAAACATCATCATCGTGTGTGCATAAATACAACTACTGTCACTGTTGGGCTGCCTTCAGGTCCAGGCCTCACTTTGCAAAAGAGATCTGTGATCTCAGTGGGATTTGTCTGGTTAAATAAAAGTTACTAAATAAAAAGTAACCACTGTAAATATGTAGTTCCCATTAGACCGCACCAGATACTAGTCCTACCAGAAAACCACTATGCTTGTAGCTTTATGAGTTTGTTTTTCCAGGGCTTTTCTATTAATTATTGTCAACAGTGGCTTCTTCAAATGCTAAAGGAACTTCTAGAGATACATTAGATGGACTGTCATTGAAAAGGCATGAAGGAAGAAATAATCGTTATTGAGACTGATCCATACGAGACGGACAAAGCCAAAAAGTGTTACGAGTCAGACTCTTAATCAGAGACCATGAATACGAGCTTTACCTTAGATAAGGTTCTTCAGATGGAAGTTAGAAAATAAGACATGATCAAACTCTGGATAAGAGCAGTAAGTGACAGGAACATAGATTACTGCCCCACATGTGAGTTCAACAGGTCTTCCATCGAGCCATACTTCAGCTCTGAACCCGACTGATTCGTTTAGTGCAGACAAAATAATTAGTGCAAAAATCCACACTTTAAATTGTATTAAATGAACGTGACGTGTTGAATCTGTAGCTGTTGCTTCCCCACTTTAGAGCCAGAGCTAAATGAATCAACAAAGTATGCAATAATGTTTTTCCCCCCTCATGGGGTTTCATTGTTTATCCGTTCTTGTTATAGTTAAATAATGTTTTAAACTTAAAAGTCTCTGTGAGTCGTCATCAATATTTTCACGGTAATAAATACGTTATTTAATTCTCCGCCCCGGCTGGTAGCACTGACCATGCATCATCAGCTATGATGATGCATGGTCAGTGCATGGTCGTCTACAAGGGTGTCCTTGTAGACGACGACAAACAGGTTTTATTAACTGCAGTCTTATTTTATCAAAACAATACAAATGAAAGGTTGTCCAATAAAAGCCATCCTTGTAGACAATCTCATGCACACATTGGGTACCGGTACTTCTGGTTCTGCAGATGGGAAAACAGCAGTTCAAACAAGCGGCTGAGGTCCACTGATTCAAACCACACCCTGTTCTTTTACCCATCAGCAGTAAACAAACGGAGACCACAAAGCCCTCTGCAAGATGAAAACAAGACTCTTTACCACATCATCATCAACTTCTTTATTTTGGTCAAATCCAGTCTAAAATCGAAGATTGTGGGTATTTATGAAAAAACTCCCAACACTTGAAAATGATACTCTCATGGACAGAACATTGTGAGTTTTTGGGAAAAAATAGAGTGACATTTTTACTACAATCTTGGGCATACAAATATTTGTATTTTAGAGTTAATATTATTTAATTCAAGAATTAAAGCAGAAATAAACAGCAAATCATTGAGAGACTCATTAACGGGCTCCTCCTGTGGTGGCTAAACTTTATTTTTTTTACTACAGCAGCTCACCTTTCTACATGACCACCGTTTCAGCTCTTTCCCTACAAAATCTTTCACACCCCTGACCATCTGCAGCCGTGCTCTCAAGTCCTTGTTTTCCAGCTACTTTAGATTCAGTTTGCATTCACAGATTTTGTTTCTGCTCCTGAAGTTTTCCCGTTTTTCCTCAAGCAGGCCATCTTCTGGCAGGTGAGCACCAACCGGCCAGAAATGATTAATAATGATTCAGCGTATTACTTTATAGCAGGAGTGAACAACCTTTACGATCAAAAGAGCCATTTCTGCCCCTTTGTTCACTAAATTCTAAAATAAATAATAAGAATAAAGTAGATTATGTCTACACTGTAGGGTGGTAATATCTACACCTTCCCTGGTCACATGATAAGTGAAGTTATGTAGTGTAGGGCAGTGGTTCTCAAACTGGGGTCACTGGATCCCTCAAACTGGGGTCACTGGATCCCCAGGGGTCCACGAGCCAGTGCTTGGGGGTCAGCAAAAAATATATATATATATATTTATTTATTTATTTTTTAACAAGCACATAGATGTTTAACAACCCGTTAAAATACACCAGAATCATACAGATACACCAAACAAATTAAGCTGTTACTTGGTATGACTACTGCTGTTATGATTCTGTTCAGATTTATGTGAAGAGGTTTATGTAGTAATTTCAAGAAGTGACAATACATTTATGTTCATTTTGTGAATAGGTAAAGTTTTTTTAAATGGTTTTTAATTTAGTTAATTTTCTCAAAACTGTAATTTTTGGATGTTGAAATTAAAAATGTTAATTAAATGTGTCTTGAATGAAAAAAACACCTTGTGTTTATGAGTATAAAAATTATATTAACACTATTAACGAACAGGTCTCAAGTTTTTATGTTACACAAATATTTCCATGGCATTAAAGAGACAAAGAGAAGAAAATTATTCAATAAACATGAGGGTTATGAGGGGGTCCCTGAACACAAAAAGTGTCAGAACCCCTGGTGTAGGGTGTCATCCTGATCACCCCGATGAGCGAGTCTGGCTGAGCAGTTTCCAAAATTGCTCAACTCATTATTCTTGAAAACAAATGAAAAATATTTAATGCCACTGAAATTAAAATTTAATGCTTTTTAATGCCATTCAAGGCCTTAAATTGAGCTTAATCCATTGAAATGCTTTTAATGCTGCAAACAACAACTGCAATCTGACCACAAACCAAAATCACATTTTCAAAGATTTAAGTGGACTTTTGAACCCTTGTGACGTTTACATTTCTGACAAACATCTGTAAGCGCGTCTAATTACCTCAGCGTCGGGTCGCAGGGAGCGCAGGTAGCTCTTCAGGTCTCCATGGGTCATTAACTCCATCACTACTAATGTTGGCTGGCCCTTCGACACAACGCCCAGCAGTCGCACCTGAGAGACAACGACAAACATGTTTTATTAACTGCAGTCTTGCTTTATCCAAACAATACAAATGAAAGGTTGTCCAGTAAAAGCCATCCTTGTAGACAATCCTAGAGGAGATCTCATGCACACATTTGGTACTTCTTGTTCTGCAGACGGGAAAACAGCAGTTCAAACAAACAGCTGAGGTCCACTGATTCAAACCCCACCCTGTTCTTTTACCCCTCAGCAGTAAACAAACGGAGACCACAAAGCCCTCTGCAAGATGAAAACAAGACGCGTCTCTTTACCACATGATGGCAGATGAAGGCCTTCATGACCGAGGCTTCGTTCAGGAACTCGATTCTCTCCCTGAGGCTGGCCGACTCGTTCACCGTCTTCACCGCAACCCGCGTCTCCCCCTCGCCCTTTATGATGTCCTTAGCGATGCCTTCGTAGACCATGCCAAAGGAGCCCTGTCCCAGTTCTCTCAGGATGTTGATCTTGTCTCGGGGCACCTCCCATTCGTCCTCCTCATACACTGCAAGAAGAACGTGATGTTTTTTTTTATTATCAAAATGCATTTTTGAGATAATAAAACTGAAAAGAAAACGTATAAATACCTAATTCCTTACGCCTAGATGCAACCACACACCAACAAGAAAGTAGTCTCGTTGCTTATTTGTCATCGCACTCACAAAGTTCACAAACATATATGGTGGTGGCCATCTTGGATTTTGATCTGGCCAGCTAATTTTCTAAAGGAAAATACATCTAGATCAGGGGTCTGCAACCTGCGGCTCTGGAGCCACATGCGGCTCTTTGGTCCCTCTGCAGCGGCTCTTTCAAGCTTTGATCAAAACTAACTGAATTTTATTTGTTCTTATAACAACAGAAACAGCTAGTTTTAGCAGTTTGTCTGTCATTTCCTTTGCAAATGTGTGAATACTAGAACTAATAGGAGTAAAACATACTTGAACTTTATTTATTCGAAATAGGATATTGTATTTTTCCACAATTAAAATCATTTACCTAGACCTGCATAGTTTATTGTTATTTTTTTATTGGGAAAGAACATATTCTTTTTCCTTATTTACAAGAATCTTGTCTTTTTTTTGTCTTAAAATGTAAAAATATGAACAAATAATTAGATATTTTCAGCTTTACAATGGCCAGAAAACTACCCTATTTGTCATAAAATTGTCCTCCAACAAACTTAAAGTGGTCCGTGGGCCACCAGTTGAGAATCACAGTTGTAGCAGGTATTGTGGCTCCGGACACGTTTAATTTAGTGAACAAAGGGGCAGAAATGGCTCTTTTGATTATAAAGGTTGCAGACCCCTGGTCTAGATGCACGAACACATGTGAAGGAAAAAAATTAAAGACAGCTGAGATGTTGCACTGCTAAACAAGAGTCAGCAGAGTGAGTCTACCTTATCGAAAGGCAAGGCTGTTATTTATAATGGTTACTTATCCAACAAGTTTGACAGAACTTAAAACAAAAGATGTTTTGGCCAAAACATCTTTTGTTTGACTCTTGTTTAGCAGTGCGACATCTCAGCTGTACAGCTTAAATAAATATCCCAGACAAAAACTCTCACGTGTTCTCTTGCTTAAGGAAAAATTTCTAATACACACACTAAAACTGAAGTTGGTACTTCACTTATTTTTCAAGCTGTTGCGCTCACAACATGCCCGGACGGACAGATGGGCCTTTTTGACTCGGTGCCAGGGAGGGCTAGGCGATATCTAGATATTTTTTTTAAATATTGATATTTTTTTTCAATATAAGTTGAGACTATCTCGATATAAACCATAACTTTTATACTTGGAAATCCTGCCATCTTTTATCCCAGGCGGCCTCCTCCTTCTCCCTCCTCGAACACAAACACACAGCCCTCAGCCGCGCTCCCCCTCCCCTTCCTGCTTCTCCAGGAGGGGCGGGCAGAAGGAGAGGAGACGTCACGTTTAACAGGCAGCAGTAAACACAGCAGCTGAGCGTGTGTGAAGCTACCAGACAGACCTCAGTCTCCTTACTTGAAATAAACCACGGTTCAGAGCTCATTTAGCCGTGCTGTGTGCCTTTTAGAGGAACACAGAGAGGAGGCGCAACATTAATAAAGCAGCAGTTTTATGAAGTCGCTAAAGATACGGTCCTTAGCAGCTAACAAGACGGCTAGTGCTTCAGCCGTCTTGTTAGCCGCTAATGACATGTCTAGGGGCCTCCCTCCCATTTTTCTTAGAGACATGCTGCTCGTTCCCTCACTATCCATCCTTCAGTTCAAACAGTCTTATACTGCCATCAGGTGGTCACAAAAAAGTACTACACTCAAAACAAATTAACCAAAATTTCTTCTTAAATTTGACAATAATTACTAATTTTTGTCAAATTTCAAACAATATAATCATTTATCGCAATAATTTCTGAGACAATCACCCCGAAAAATTAGTTACAGTGTCATGACAGGCCTAGTCATGCCCACTCTTACTTTGAAAAACCGCAAAAGAGCGAGTTTGCCAAAGTTGAACCGCAAAGTAGCGAGGGACTAATGTACCTGAGGTATTGGTGAGCTGGTGCTAAAAACTTCTGCATGAGGTTCTGACATTCAATCCTGATTTGCTTCTAAATGAAACCCGACATGTTCCTGCTGTAGTGTGCTTTCTTATATCTGTTAAATACATTTTGTGTAATTATTAATTTTCAGTAAAATTAAAGCAACATTATCGTTGACCTAAAAGCTACAGTTGAAATTACTTGATCTGTGTTACGAAGTTGTATGAAATGACTTTTCTTTTTTTTTTTGCTTGATGTTATAATATTCTTTAAATAAAAACATAAAACTGGGTTGTCAACTAATTACCGCCATCATTTACGACCATTTCTTGCCGCTCTCAGTGGGGCGTGTTTGAACAAGGCGCCCCTTTTTAAATGCTGCCTTTATGTCAATCAAATGATTTAAAGCTTTCTTACCGTCATTAGTGCTGAGATACTCGGGGTTGGAAGAGGCGTAAATGGGACCGCTAGGCCCTTGGGTTTGACTAAAAGAACAAACAACACATTTGATAAACACACTGGCCAAATGACAACACTGCGAGTGTTGAACAGGTTGTGGCGGGTACGTACTTCTTCTTGAACAGGACAAATCCTACGACGGACAAAGACAGGAACAGGACAAAGCAGATGAGCGGAGCGATGATGATCTTCACAATGTAGAACGGATCGCCTGTTCAAAAAAACATCCGCCCGAAGCGTGTCACGTTTCAGGTGAAAAACAAAAACAAGCTGCACAGAACAAGCCCGCACAAATAAGATCCATATGCTGCTGCGAGCACGGAGACTCCTTCAGGAACGATTAGGAGCAACTTGTGATTTACTGCTGCTGATTTTTTATAAAAGTGTCTGCACACTGCTAATCTTCTGACTTATAGTCATTTAGTCTCATTTATAGATTCCATTTGGAGACTTTTAACATTTTACACAATAGAACATGCAAAACTGTAATATAATAAAATTAGAATTTAAAGTATTTTAGACTTATTTTGAAAAAATGCAATTTTGGTATACTTTTCTTAAAAAACATCAAATGTATGTCCAAAAGAATATTTAATATTTGCCACTTATATGGCAAAAATAGACTCATTTAGTAGATCAGAAGAAATTTAAATGGGTTCAAAGATGGATTCAATAAGTAAAAAACAAAATGTATCTGTCAATCTGTCTGTCCATCAATCAATCAATCAATCAATCAATCAATCAATCAATCAATCAATCAATCAATCAGACTTACTTGGATCTTGAATATAGAAGTATGTGGGCTCAGTTAGTGATCCGTTCCCAGCCAGAGAGGTGGCCCGAATCCTCACAGAGTAGTTCCCAGGATGCATCACTTTCAGTTT